>QRFJ01004676.1:22423-119722 GCA_006176705.1 Cocos nucifera | reverse complement strand
TTGGACCTTGGTAGATCCATCAGAAGTATAGTACCTATTGGTGTAAATGGATCTTCAGAAAAAAATTGGTGCAGATGGGAATGTGAAGACATTCAAGGCTAGACTAGTGGCAAAAGGTTATGAGTCAATGCGAAGGCATTGACTATCAGGATACCTTTTCCCCAGTGGCTATGCTAAAGTCATCCGCCATTGCTTGCCGTTGCAGTTCTATTTTGATTATGAAAATATGACAATGGATGTGAAAATGGCATTCTTGAACGGATATCTTGAGGAAGATATCTATTGGAACGAGCCGCTAGGTTTACACATCCAGTGATACTGATCACAAGCTTGCAAGCTGTAAAGGTTATCATATGGACTTAAGCAAGACAACTCAGAGCTGGAACACTCGTTTCATGATGGTGACAAAATGTTTGATTTCATCAAAAATGAAGAGGAACCGTGTGTCTTCAAAAAGGTCGTGCGTGAGCGCTGTTGTCTTCTCGTATTGTATTGGTGACATCCTCCTTATTGTAATGATATTCCCATGATGACAACAGTCAAATTATGGTTGTCCAAGGAATTTCTCTATGAAAGACCTAGGTGAGCATCCTTTATTCTAGGAATTAAGGTCTATAGGATAGACCGAATAGGATGCTGGACTTTCACAGAAGATGTACATAGAGAAAGTACTAAGAGGTTTAGTATGGAAAATCTAAGAGGGGATTAATACCTCTCAGACATGGTATTCATCTTTCCAAGAAGATATTGCCCTAGCACACCTGAGAAATAGAACACATGAGGAAGATCCCTTATGCTTCTACATAGGAAGCCTATGTATGCCATGCATATGTACACGACCTGATATAGCCCATGCTGTGGAGTGTCACAAGCAAATATCAGTCAAATCTAGGTGAGAACACTGGACTTCTTGTGAAATGTTCCTTAAGTACTTGAGAAGAACTAAGGATATGATGTTGGTCTTTGGTAATGGAGAACTCCAAGTGTAGGGATACACTGACTCGGATTTCATGTCCGATATAGATGATCGAAAGTCGACATCTGGAAGTCTGTTTATATGCAATGGTGGTGCTGTCAGCTGAAAGATTTTCAAGCAAACGGTGATAGCAGATTCCACCATGGAAGCAGAATATATTGCTACATCAGAGGCTGCGAAGGAAGCATTTTGGTAGAAGAAGTTTGCTGCAGAAATTGGAGTAATGCCATCAGATGCCATTCCTCTATACTGTGACAACAATGGTGCCATAGCTCTTGCTAAGGAGTTGATGATAGAGATCATGACATATCCCATTACCATATAGAACTGAACCTAACTGGGTCACACAAATAAAGGTTTGAATCGAGATCTAGTTCAATTGATTTGAATGAGATTCAATTAGGTTCAAGAAAATTATGCTAGCACTCGATTGAACCTAACATTCTTCTTTTACTATTATAAATAAGTTGTCCTGACTGAGCCAAAGGAGTTTGTGCTTAATCAGAGGCCTTCATATGGTCTGACTAGAGGTTGTCCAAGTCAAAAAAGATTGTCTTATTTTGTAAGACATTACCTGCCATTTTTTGGTCACCTGCCATTTCTCGTTCTTTGACTTTGGTCAAACGTCTACCTTTGACTGTGTTGACCATTGATACTTTGACTTCTGTCCATGTGTCACACACTTATTAGAGAGCTAGTGGGGGCCTGTCCTCCTGCCAGAACCTAGCAAGGAAGAGGGTGCACGCCACCCTTGGCGTGTGCCCAAGCTGGAGGCGCCCAGGAGTCCCTGTTGGATAGGGACTCCATCTCCATTTTGGATTCCAATTAGAGTTCTCCTAAGAACCAACTTTGACTAGTCTTAGGCACCCTCTAAAGAGGAATCCAGGGAACTCTATTTCTACCAATCAGATTTAGATTTGATTTCACAAAGAGTTGTGATTGGTTGGGAAGAAGAGGAGTTGGATCACAGTTAGTCTATAAATAAGACCTTGCGCCCAACTCAAAGAGGAATCTGAATTAATTGAGATCTCCATGCCCCAAGGCCTTTTCTCATCTCCTCCTCCATGACAAAGCATCTTCTCCCTCTCCTCTCCATGTCCAAAAGGGTTTTGGACCTTGGTTGGTGCAATCTAGACAAGAGAAAGGCGAGTGAAAGCTAGAAGGCTGCGCTGCTGCAAAGGATGACTGCTGATCTTCAAAAGGAGTTTTGAAGATCCTCCAGATCAAATCTAGATCTAATTTCTAGAGACGTGATAGAGAAGAAGAGGATTTCTAGATCCAGTCTGAGTGGATACCGATAGAGGCCAGGCACTTGCATGGCTTGATCCAGAACCTTTCGCTGCTTATAGGATCATCAACGGATAATAGGATTACCCACTTCAAGATAAATTAAATATAATTTAATTTATCTAATTTTATTTTAATTTTTAAAATAATAATAATCAGATCTAAAATATCTTAGATCCGATCTAGATCAAAGAAAAAAATTTTTGAAATATATCTCTTGATCTGATTAGATCTGAACGAACCTGGTCCAAAAAATCAGGATTTTCCTTCAATAATAGGATCATCTCACCATCCCTCAGCCTCCTGTTATCCTCAAGATCCTGCATGAAAGTGCATAAATGAGCACTAGAACTAGAGTCAAGCACCCAACTGGATGCAGAAGAAATCATAAGGTTAGATTCAATGATGAGCATACCTCCAAAAGGACCTGCATCATTCTTATTCTTCAGAGTGGCCAGGTATGAAGGACAATTCTGCTTCTAGTGGCCATCAGTGTTGCAATGAAAATATTTTTCTTTATCAGCGGCCTTCTTCTTTGGCTCTATCTTTTTCTGTTTTCTCCTTCCACCTTCTATTTTTTCACGGACTTCTTCTTCTTTCCAAAAGACTTTCTTTTGGAAGAAGTCCATTCTATAGCAAATACTGAGCCTTTAGAACCTTTCATTGAAAGCTCAGTGGTAACCAGCATGTTCATAACCTCGGTCAGAGTATTTTGAAGTTTATGCATATGGTAGTTCATGATGAACTGTCCATATGCATCAGTCAAGGATTGTAGAATTATATCATTCGATAGATCTAGGTTTAACTTCACTCCGTGCTTCTCATGCTCTTCCAAGTTTTTGATCATCTTCAGACAATGATCTTGGACTGACTGCCCATCATGCATTTTAGCCTTGAATAGTCATTTAGTGATCTAATATTTGGTTGAATGACTCTATTCACCAAACATCCTCTTGTAGGTGAGCCAACATTTGGTGGGCAGTCTTGATATCTTCATGTTGGCACTGAATCTCATCAGACATCGAGCCCAACATATAGTATCGGGCCTTGTTATCTTCGTTCGTCCCGCTAGTAAAGAGATGCTCTTTATTCAGCGGATGAATGAGCTGGAAAGGTGGGAGGGTCCTGATCCAATGTATGAGTTAACTTCTCAAAACCTAAAATGATTTTGAAGTTTCATAGCCAATTCTTATAATTTGGATCCGGTCAGTCTATGGGTGTCTACAATACATGCTAGTTGATTGGATGCAGACATTTTTCTATAGAGAGTCAAAGTTTCTAGTTAGATATTGTAATTAAGACTTGACCAATTTATTTAGGAGTTTAATTTTTAAACAAATTAGCTTCCACTATTTTCTTGAATCGCTACACTCCTTATATAGAGATGCTAAAATCTTCACGATTATAGATTTCTAATAGGTGGTGCAGTCCCACCAACTGACTCATTACCTCACCTAACAGTTATTGATGATGGGTTAGCCAATGCGTGGACAACTCTTTTCCAATGATTCTCTAATCATGGTGCACTCAAACTTGGTCTCTAATTCATGAATCTCACCATGCCCGAAATAATGATCTACTCCTTAGTTAAGTCAGACCCATCATTTGCATAGATTGGATTCCTAATTGGGTCTCTCATCGTATTCAGAATATTGAGTCCAATTTATTCTCTAGCCCGTAGCATCTAATGCCTAATAGACATGGTTGTGTCTTCCCGATACAATTGAACCACTATGATCAGCCGAGAATAATCAACCCTGAAAAGGGCCCGCATATCTATAATGGTGGAAGATCTTAGACTTAATCTTTTCTTAGGAAGATTTGCTTTAGATCTCTTTAAACTTGACTTACAATAGCCATTACAATTATGACTAACCTAGTGGCATGGGTTAGCTCGGATTGTTAACCATCTTAGATCAGGACTAGGTCGACAAATATGGCCAGATAAGTGAGACCGATGGAAGGGATATGCCATTAACTCAATAAGAACACATTCAAGTTGAGTAGCTTCCAATTAAAAATCAGTCGGTCGTATCTAGCAGACTTACCTTAGACACCAACTTATTGAGCCAAAATTAATCAGATTAGCCTATAATCCAGACTCTAACCACCGAGCCTAATTAGGTCTTAGCTTGATTGATCACTCATATGATTTGATCTTGACCCATACTTAATCCTATTAGGCTGGTCAATTTAAGCACTCTTGATCCCATCTAACCAACTCTTGATTCGTTTTGATCAACCGCTAGATCTAATTGAGGTACCCAAGCCTAAACCCAATTTTATGAATATATCTTAAATTTAAAAATTTTTAATTTTTAGACTTAACATATTTCATAATCTTAATTCTTAATTAAGTTTAGGATTTATAAATAAAATATGTAAATAAAATTCTAGAGTTTTAGGATCTAGGGTTTTGCAGAAAATAAATTTTAGATTTTTGATTAAGGACGAATGCGCAGCACCCCTACACATCATAAGAACACCCCATCGAATGGGAGGAGAGGGCATTTAAACTCTACTTTATTTTTATGACCGGACAGCCAAGGGGAACGTCTTAATCAGAAATATAAAAACTTTAAAACTAGTTAGATCTACATCATATATCTCATATATAAAAATTGATCTAACTATAAACATGTTTTGCATACATCTTCATGTATCATATCATGTATATTTTTAGATGTAAATTATGTCATAATTATCTAAAAAAATAAATTTAAATTAATTATATTAAAATAAATCATATTTTAGATAATTATGTAGAACTATTCTACAACTAGTCTAAACATGCATTCATCATATCTCATATGAACAAAAAATAAATAATATTATTTTCTATTTTTTAGATCTTATTATAATATTTATAATATTAAAAAATAATAAATAAATATATCTAAAAAATATAACTAATCAAATTAAATTATGATCATGCAAGACTATATATAGAATAATTCTATTCTACAACTAGTCATGCATCATGTACAACTTAGATCTAAATTATTTAATTTTTTAATTTTTTGATTTTAAATCTAATCACATCTCATGTGACCTCTAAAATCACCTAATTATTAGACCAAAATAAATTAAAATTAGATCTAATGTAACCTGGCTCTGATACCAGTTGAATGAAAAATCCTATTTTCTGGGTCAGATTCGTTCAGATCTAATTGGATCAAGAAAGATATTTCAAAAAAAAATTTCTTAAATCTAGATTAGATCTGAGACTTTTTAGATCTAATATTATTCATCTAATAAAAAAAATAAATAAAAATAAAAGATAAATTATATCTAAATTAATTTTATCTTGTAGCAGATAATCAGATTATCTTGTGATGATCCTGATGTCTTCTTAAGGTTCTGGATCTAGCCACGCAAGTGTCTGGCCTCTACCAGTATCCACTTGGATAGGATCTGAAGATCTTCTCCTTTTTTATCACTTCTCCAAGTATCAGATCTGGATCTAATCTGAAGAATTTTCAAAACTCCTTTTGAAGATCGGGTGTCGTCTTATGTAGCAGTGTTGCCTTCTTCCTTTCTCGTCGCCTTTCTCTTGCTTGGATCGCACCAAACTAAAGCCCAAAGGTCTTTGGGCATGGATAGGAGAGAGAGGACCTAAAGATGGCATGGAGGATGTAGAGGATTAGTCTTATGGCATGGGCAATGGGCTAGGCTTCTTAGACCTTGGTGCAAACAGGGTTTTTATAGACCCTATTACGCCATGCAGTGCCACATCATCCCAACCAATCATGGCCTTTTGTGCAATCAGATCTAAATCTGATTAATGGGATGACATCATCTAATCCAATTAGATGAAAGTCTCTCTAAATCATCCTTAGGTGGTGCCAAGATTAGTCAAAGTCTAGTCTTTGGTGCCACCTAGGTAGAATCCTCGAAGCAACCTGGAGTCCCATCTATTTGGGACTCCAAGCATCACAATCCATGGGTGCACACCTCCCTAGGCATGCACCCCTTATCCTCCTACCTTTTAGCAAATGGACAAATCCAAATATTATCTCCTATGATGGTTTGACACATGGGCAGATGTCTAAGTGTCAAAGATCAACGTTTGATCAAAGTCAAAAGACAAGATTTAGTTGGTGATGGAAAATGGTAGGTATTGTCTCAAATTCATCTCATAAATTAAGACAATACTTTTCTAACCTGGACAAGCTCTAGTCAAACCAAATAAAGCTACCTAAGTGAGCCCAAACATATTTGGCTTAGTTGAGACAACTTTTAATGATAATTAAAGGAGAATATTAGGCTCAATCATGTGCTAGTATGATTTTCTTGAACCTAATTAAATCTAATTCAAATCAATTGACCTATATTAGTCTAATTGATGATATCTAGATTCAAACACTTATTTGTATGATCCAGTTAGGTTCAATTCTGTATAGTAATGAGATATGTTGCGATCTCTATTATCGACATCATCAAAATACCTTCCAATGGATCAAAACTTTTTTGATTTAGATAACTAGAATGATTGATCATTGAAATCATTCTAATTGCTCCCAAAATTCATCAGTGACACCTAGCAGCATATGATGGTAACCCATCAGAATTGAAAATGAACCTCTCAGTGCAGTTACCTGTGTGGTTTAGTTTTTCTATCTTGAGCTCCGATTGAATTAGGATTAAGGTGAACTCGTCAAACCCTAATATCCATCATATGATTAATCATTTGATTCAAATCCAATGTGAAAACCTTAATAGAAACTCTTTCTATTATTTCACTCTTTCATGGCGATGGGCTTATCGACTTGATTCTCGTGATCATCATAGGTCTACTCCTCATCTACCGAGGTAGATAGATTTTCTTTTGATGCAATCCAATTCCTACAATGAACATGCTATAGCCAGCATACACCTCAGGGTTCCGTAAGGCTAGGAGACCAAGTCATGGTGTAGTCAAACTATAATACCCTCAAGGTGAATTATTGATATACATACAACTGTAGCTTTGAGCTAGTCATCGACGAGAAGGTAGACTTTCTAATAACTGCTTGAGGTGGTTATACTCAGTACCCTCATTCTCTAATGAGTATCTGTACTCTCTCTCTGATGTCTCTACACCATAGACTCAAGACTCATCTACTATAAAGAAGTGATTGTACACCAACCTTTCAGATCAATCACCATCCTCGTGATGATCCTATGGTTAGGAGCATTTTATGAGTTAATAAAGAAAATTCATGTCTTAAATTTTCAACTCTTAAAAATATGACCTATCATTACCACTAACTTAAGAAATGTATCACAGACACTAAATACACATTATGATAGAAAATAATCTATTTTATTATTTATAGTCAAAATTATAATTTTGCCCTTAGAAGTGTATAATAAGTGTCAGCCAATTCTGGCTTCTAGGGCACACATATCTAACAATTGACATCCATAAAAGATGTGGTTGTCAAAAGAGTTCTCCTTGATAGACCTAGGAGAAGCATATTTTATATTAGGAATAAAGGTCTATAGAGATAGACTGAATAGGATGCTAGATCTGTCATAGAAGATGTACATAGAAGAGGTGCGGAAGAAGTTTGGCATGAAAAACTTTGAGAGGAGATTGGTGCCCTTCAAACATGGCATTCATCTCTCCAAGAAGATGTGTCCCCACACACCTAAGAAGATTGAATGCATGAACAAGATCCCTGATGCTTCAGCAATAAGGAGCCTCATGTATGCCATGCTGTGTAGACAACCTGATATTGCACATACTATGAGTGTCATGAGCAGATATCAATCAAATCTAGGGGAAGAGCACTGGACTTCTATAAAATATATTCTTAACTACTTAAGAAGAATTAAGGATATATTTTTGGTATTGGATAATGGAGAACTCTAGGTTTAGGGGTATATAGACTCAAACTTAATATCTGATATAGATAATCGAATGTCGATATCTGAATGTCTATTTATATGCAATGGTGGAGCTATTAGCTGGAAGAGTTCCAAGCAGATAGTGATCACAGACTCCACCATGAAAGCTGAGTACATCATTGCATCGAAAGCTATAAAAGAAGCATTCTAGTAAAAGAAATTCACCATAGAGCTCGAATTGATGCCATCAGATATCATCCCTCTATACTACAACAATAATGGCACCATAGTTATAGCTAAGGAGCCGAGGTCTCACCAAAGGTCAAAGCATATCAAGTGGCGATATCACCTCATCCGTAATTATCTCGAGAAGGGATACATCGAGGTCAAGAGAGTCGATATTGTAGTCAATGTGACTGACCCACTGATAAATCTATTGAGCCAGTAGAAGATCAAAGCTCATCTTGAAAAGATCCAACTTAGATTTGTAGCCAATTGGCTTTAAGTCAAGTGGGAGTTTGTTAGATGAGTATTTTAAAAGCCAGATTGGCTAACATTTGTAATACACATCTAAGAGCAATTTTCTAACTTTTACTTAAAATCAATAAAGGGTTATTTTTATTATGTCACATTGTGCACATAGTGTCTGTGATACATTCTTTGAGTTAATGGTAATGACGATTCATATTTTCAAGAGTTAAAAATTTGAGACATGAATTCTCATAATTAACTCATAAGCTGCTCCTGACCATAGGATCATCATGAAGATGGTGATCGATTCAGAAGGTTGGTGTATGATCACTTTCTTAGGATAGATGAGTCTTGAGTCTATAATATACAGATACCAGACCGAGAGTGTAGGTACTCATTAAAGAATGAGGGCATTGAGCGTGATCATCTTGAGCGGTCATAAGGGAGTCTATCTTTTCGTCGATGACTAGCTTGATGCTGTAGTGATGTGTCTGGTTCTTTAATCTAAGGTGCATCGACAGTTTACCTTGAGTGTGTTATAGTTTGACTATACCATAACTTGATCTCCTAGCCATTTGAAATCCTTGAAGGAGAAATTCTAATTTTCTGTATCAGGTTTGTTCAGATTTGATCGGATCAAGAGAGATATTTTAAAAATTTCTTTCCTATATCTAGATTAGATCCAAGATATTTCAAATCTAGCTTTATAGATCTAATAAAATAAAATAAAAATAAATTAAATCTAATTTAATTTCTACCTTTTGTTGGATAATCAGATTATCCTATGATGATCCTGCTGATTGCTTGAGATTCTGGATCTAGCCATGCAAGCGCTTGGCCTTTACCGGTATCCACTCAGGCTGGATCTAGAGATCTTCTCCTTCTTTTTGACTTCTCCAAATATTAGATTTGGATCTGATTTGGAGGATCCTCAAAACTCCTTCTGAAGATCAGTAGTCTTCTCTACAACAATGCTGCTTTCTTCCTTTCTCGTCAGCTTTCTCTTGCCTGGATTGCACCAAACTGGAGCCCAACTTCCCTTGGGCGTGGAGAGGAGAGAGAGAACTACAAGATGGCATAGAGGAGGGAGAGGGGCAGCCTTAGGGCATGGGCTAAGAGAGAACTCTATTAAAGTTGGGCGCAGACAAGGTTTATATAGATCATGCTGTGCGATGCAGTGCCACATCATCCCGACCAATCATGTTGCTTCATGCAATCAGATCTAAATTTGATTGATGGGATGACATCATCTGATCCAATCAGATGAGAGCCCCTTCAATTCATCCTTAGGTGGTGCCAAGACTGATCAAAGTTGAGTCTTAGGCACCTTGCTAATTTGATTCAATGAAGCAACCTGGAGTCCCATCCGTATGGGACTCCAGTCATCCCTATCCATGGGTGCATGGCTCCCTAGGTGTGTGCCCCCTCCTTTCTAATTTCTAGGAAGGGGACAAGCCCCTATCTGCTCTCCTATGGGTGCATGATACATGAGCAGATGTCCAAGGGTCAAAGGTCAATGTTTGATCAAAGTCAAAAGATAAGAATTAGTAGATGACGAAAAATGATAGGTGTTGTCTCAAATTTATCTCATAAATTAAGACAACCTTTTTTTGATCTGGACAAACTTCAGTCAGACCAAGTAAAGGTACCTACATGAGCACAAACATATTTGGCTCAGTCGAGACAACTTTTAATGATAGTAGAAGGAGAACGTTAGGTTCAATCGTATGCTAGCATGATTTCCTTGAACCTAATTGAATCTTATTCAAATCAATTGATCTGAGTTAATCCAATTGATGATATCCAGATCTAAACCCTTATTT
The DNA here is from genome assembly GCA_006176705.1 of Cocos nucifera. Taxonomy (NCBI): domain Eukaryota; kingdom Viridiplantae; phylum Streptophyta; class Magnoliopsida; order Arecales; family Arecaceae; genus Cocos; species Cocos nucifera. Next base: position 109,333 of record QRFJ01004676.1, on the reverse strand, counting down.
GTGTGATCCAGTTAGGTTCAATTCTGTATGATAATGGGATACATCACGATCTCTGTCATCGACATCATCGAAACTCCTTTTGATGGATCAAAACTCTTCTGATTTAGACAACTACAATGATCGATCTTCTAAATCATTCTAATTGCTCCCAGAATCCACCAGTGACACCTAGCAGTATATGGTGGCAACCCATCAAAACTAAAAATGAACCTCTTGGTATAGCTACTTGTGTGATTAAGTTCTTCTATCTTGAGTCCTGATCAGATTAGGGTTAAGGTGAACTCGTCAAAGCCTAATTTCTGTCATATGATTTAATCATTCGATTCAAGTCCAATGTATAAATCTTAATAGAAACTCTTTCTATTATTTTACTCTTTCATGTCCATGGACTTATCGACTTGATTCTCGTGATCATTATAGGGCTACTCCTCATCCACCGAGGTAGATAGATTCCTTCTTGGTGCAATCCAATTCCTACATTGAACATGCTATAGCCAACATACACCTCAGGATTCCAAATGGCTAGGAGATCGAGTCATAGTGTAGTCAAACTATAACATCCTCAAGGTGAAATACCGATGCACCTTAGGTCAAAGAACCAGACACACCACTACAGCTTTGAGTCAGTCATCGACGGGAAGGTAGACTTCCTTATGACTGCTCGAGGTGGTCACGCTCAGTGCCCTCGTTCTCTAACGAGTACCTATACTCTTGCTCTAGTGTCTCTACATCGTAGACTCAAGACTCATCCACTATAAAGAAGCGATTATACACCAACCTTCCAGATCAATCATCATCCTCATGATGATCCTACGGTTGGGAGCATTTTATGAATTAATAAGTGAAAACTCTTGTCTTAAATTTTCAACTCTTAAAAATAAGAATTATCATTACCATTAACTCAAGGGATGTATCATAGACACTAAATATACATTTGTGATAGAAAATTATTCATTTTATTATTTTTAGTCAAAATTATAATTTTGCTCCTAGATGTGTATTACAAGTGTCAGTCAATTCTAGCTTCTATGGCATACATATCCAATAATCATCCACTTGACCTAAAGCTAATTGGCTACAAATCTAAGTCCCATCTTCTCAAGATGGGCTTCAATCTTCTGCTGGCCCAACAGCTTTGTAAGTGGATCCACTACATTATCTGTGAAATCGACTCTCTTGACCTTGACGTAACCCTTCTCGAGGTAATCATGGATGAGGTGGTATCACCGCTCGATGTACTTGGATTTTTGGTGAGACCTTGGCTCCTTAGTAAGGGCTATGGCACCATTGTTGTCGCAGTATAGAGGAATGGCATCTGATGACATCACTTCGATCTCTGCAGCAAACTTCTTGTACCAAAATGCCTCCTTCATAGCTTCTAATGTAGCAATGTATTTTGCTTCCATGATGGAATCCGCTATCACAATTTGCTTGAAACTCTTCCAACTAATAGCATCACCATTACACACAAATAGACTCCCATATGTCGACTTTCGATCATCTACATCGGACATAAAATTTGAGTCTGTACATCTTTGGACTTGGAGTTCTCCATTATCAAAGACCAATAACATATCCTTAGTTTTTCTTAAGTACTTAAGGATACATTTCATAGAAATCCTATTTTCTTCACATGAATTCGACTGATATCTGCTTGTGACACTCACAGCATGGGCTATATCAGGTCGTGTACATAGCATGGCATACATGAGGCTCCCTATTGCAGAAGCATAAGGGATCTTGCTCATGTATTCTATTTCCTCAGGTGTGCTAGGGCACATCTTCTTGGAAAGATGAATACCATGTCTGAAGGGTATTAATCCCCTCTTAGAGTTTTCCATACTAAACCTCTTTAGTACTTCCTCTATGTACATCTTCTGTGAAAGTCCTAGCATCCTATTCGGTCTATCTCCTATAGACCTTAATTCCTAGAATAAAGGATGCTTCACCTAGGTCTTTCATGGAGAATTCCTTGGACAACCATATTTTGACTGTCGTCAACATGGGAATATCATTCCCAATAAGGAGGATGTCATCCACGTACAATACGAGGAAGACAACAGCGCTCCCACTGACCTTTTTGAAAACACATGGTTCCTCTTCATTTTTGATGAAATCCAAACTAATTTGATCACATCATTGAAAATGAGTGTTCCAGCTCCGAGATGCTTGCTTAAGTCCATATATGGACCTTTGCAGCTTGCAAACCTTGTGATCAGTATCACTGGATGTGAAACCAAGCAATAGCGGCTGTTCCATATAGATATCTTCCTCAAGATATCCATTTAAGAATGCCATTTTCACGTCCATTTGCCATATTTCATAATCGAAATAGGCTGCAACAGCAAGCAATGTGCGGATGGATTTTAGCATAGCTACTGGGAAAAGGTATCCTGATAGTCAATGCCTTCACGCTTGACTATAACCTTTTGCCACTAATCTAGCCTTGAATGTCTCCACATTCCCATCTGCACCAATCTTTCTCTTGAAGATCCATTTACACCCAATAGGTACTATACCTTCTGGTGGATCTACCAAGGTCCAGACTTGGTTTGAGTGCATCGAGTCAATTTCTGACTTCATTGCCTCTAGCCATTTCTCAGGAGTCGATATCTGATATCGCCTCGTTGTAGGTTTTGGGATCATCACCATGAGCACCATTACCTATGAGGAACATTTTCTCTACTTCCTCTGAAATAATGGTACCTAAGTATCTTTCAGGGGGAATGGAAAATCCTTTTCCGATCTACGAGGTGGAGGAGGTAGTGTTCTTATTGGCTCAACCTGATTTGGTTCCATTTGGTCCTTAGCTCGTTGATCTTGTGAGACTTTCTCATCAAGCTTGATCTGCTTTCCAATGCCGCTATCTTGAATAAACTATTTTTCAAGAAAGATGGCATGTCGACTCACAATCACATTGTGGTCTTCTGGAATGTAGAAATAGTATCCTAATGACTCTTTAGGATATCCTATGAATCGAGCTCTAAAGGACCTAAACTCTAACTTGTCCGCTTGTTGTCTTTTGACATGAGCCGGACAACCCCAAATTCTGAGATGACTCAGACTTGGTTTCTTACCGTGCCATATCTCATACGGTGTGGTAGGAACGGTTTTAGAGGGAACCCTATTCAGTAGATAGATTGAAGTTAACAATGAGTGTCCCCAAAGAAAATCAGGGAGGTCTGTGAAGCTCATCATGGATCGAACCATATCTAATAGAGTCCGATTTCTCCATTCTGAAACCCCGTTGAGTTGAGGTGTTCCTGGTGGAGTCCATTGAGAGACTATGCCATTTTTCCTTGAGATAGTCTAGGAATTCCCTGCTAAGGTATTCACCTCCTCGATCTGATCGAAGAACCTTAATGGGTTTTCCTAGTTTGTTTTTCTACTTCATGTCTGAATTCTTTGAACTTTTCAAAAGCTTCAGACTTGTGTCTCATAAGATACACATACCCATACCTAGACAGATCATCGGTAAAGGTAATGAAGTAGACAAAATTGCCTCTAGCCGGCACATCAAATGGGCCGCACACATCAGTATGTACTAGGGCAAGGAGATCTGTGGCCCTCTTTCCCCATGTCCAACAAAAGGGAGTTTAGTCATTTTGCCTTGAAGACAAGATTCACAAGTTGGATATGACTCGAAAGTCAATGGACTCAATAGCCCATTTTTCTCCAATTTGTTGATCCTATCTTCTGCTATATGACCTAATCTCAGGTGCCATAGATATCTATCATTTGGACTATCCCTAGGTCGTTTGGCATTCACGTTTTGCTCGATAGTTAGAAATAGGTACATCAATATGTAGCTGATAAAGACCATTAATAAGGAAACCATTTGCAATTTTATTTCTTTCATAAAGAATGTTACAATGGTCCTTAAAGAAGGTAATCACATAGCCTTCTTGTGCTAAGCATGAAACAGAAATCAAATTCCTGCTAGCTGCAGGCACATAATAACAGTCTTTCAAAACTAAGTCTAAACCAGATGGTAATCGAAGAGGGTATGTTCCCACGGCTACTGCAGCAACTCTTGCTCCATTACCGATGCGTAGGATCATGTCTCCATCCCTCAGCCTCCTGCTATCCTCAAGACCCTGCATAGAAGTGCACAGATGAGCACTAGAACCAGAGTCAAGCACCCAACTGGATGCAGAAGAAATCCGTAAGGTTAGACTCAATAACGAGCATACCTCCAGAAGGACCTTCCTTTCTTGTTCTTCAGGGTGGCCAGGTAAGTAGGGCAGTTTCCGCTTCCAATGGCCGTCGCTGTTGCAATGGAAAATACTTTCCTTTGTCAGCGGCCTTCTTTTTCGGCTTCTGCCTTCTTCTTCTTTCCTCCTTCCACCTTTTGCTTTTTCACAGACTTCTTTTTCTTTCCATAAGACTTTCTTTTGGAAGAAGTCCATTCCATAGCAAGAACTGAGCCTTTAGAACCTTTCATAGAAAGCTCAGCGGTAACCAGCATATTCATTAATTCGGCCAAGGAATTTTGAAGTTTATGCATGTGGTAATTCATGATGAATTGCCCATATGCATCAGTCAAGGATTGCAGAATAATATCATTCTGCAGATCCAAGTCCAACTTCACACCGAGCTTCTCAAGCTCTTCCATGTCCTTGATCATCATCAGACAGTGATCTTGGACTGACTGCCCATCACGCATCTTAGCCTTAAAAAGTCATTTCGTGACTTGATACTTTGGCTGCGCGACTCTGTTCACCAAACATCTCCTGCAGGTGAGCCAACATTTGGCGAGCAGTCCCGATATCTTCATGTTGGCGCTGGAGCTCATCAGACATCGAGCCCAACATGTAATATCTGGCCTTATTATCTTCGTCTATCCATTTTTCCAGAGATGCTCTCTGTTCAGCAGGATGGACGAGGCTGGTAAGGTGGGAGGGTCCTGGTCCAAACACATGAGTTAACTTCTCAGAATCCCAAAATAATTTTGTAGTTCCTGAGCCAATCTTTATAATTGGGTCCAGGTCAGTCTATGTGTGTCCAGGATACGTGCTAATGGGTTGGACGCAGACATTTTTCTGTAGAGAGTCAAAGATTCTAGTTAGATACTTATAATTAAGACTTGACCAATTTATTTAGAAATTTTATTTTTAAATAAATTAGCTCCACTATTTTCTCGGATCCCTACACTCCCTCTGTAGAGATGCAAAAATCTCCATGATTAATGATTTCTAGTGGGTGGTGCGGTCTCACCAACTGACTCATCACCTCACCTAACAGTTATTGGTGATGGGTTAGCCAATGAGTGAACAACTCTGTTCAATGATTCTCTAATCATGGTGCACCCAAACTTGGTCTCTAATTCATGAATCTCACCGTATCCGAAATATTGATCCACTCCTTAGTTAAGTCAGACCCACCATTTGCATAGACTGGATTCCTAATTGAGTCTCTCACCGTATCCAGAAATATTGAGCCCAATCTCATCCTCCAGCCCATAGCATCCAATGCCTAATAGACATGGTTGCATCTTTCCCGGTGCAACTGAGCCACTGTATCCAGTCCGAGAACAATCAACCCCGGAAAGGGCCCGCACATCTACAATGGTGGAAGACCTCAGACTTAATCTTTTCTTAGGAAGAATTTGATTTAGGTCTCATTAAACTAGACTTGACATAGTCATAACAATTATGACTAACCTAGTGGCATGGGTTAGCTCGGATTATTGACCACCTCAGATCAGAACTGAGTCAACAAATATGGCCAGGTAAGTGAGATCCGGTGGAAGGGAATATGCCATTAACTCGTACAAGAATGCATTCGAGTCGAGTAGCTCCCAATTAAAAATCAGTCGATCGTATCTGCCAAACTTACCTTAGACACCAAATTGTTGAGCCAGAACCAATTGGTTTAGCCTACATTCTAGATTCTAACCACTAAGCCTAATTAGGTCTTAGCTTGATCGATCACTCACGTGACTCGATCTTGACCCAGACTTAATCCTATTAGGCTGGTCAATTTAAGCACTGTTGATCCCATCTAACCAACTCTTGATTCGATTTGATCAACCACTTAGACCTAATTGAGCTACCCAAGCCCGAACCCAATATTATGAATATGTATTAGATTTGAAATTCTCAATTTTAGATCTAATTAATATTTTATAATCTTAATTTTTAATTAAGTTTAGGGTTTACAAACAAAACATATATATTAAATCCTAGAATTTTAAGATCTAGGATTTTGTAGAAAGTAAGTTCTTGATTTTTGATTAAGGACGAACGTGCAGCACCCCTATAGATCATAAGAATACCCCATCGAATAGAAGGAGAGGGCACTTAAATCTTACTTTGTTCTTATGATCAGACGGCCAAGAAAAATGTCTTAATCAAAAATATATAAAACTACAAAATTAGTTAGATCTACATCATATATCTCATAGATAAAAATTGATCAAACTTTATACATATTTTGCATAAATCTCATGTATCTTTTCATGCATGTTTTCAGATCTTAATTATTTGATAATACATTTAAAAAATTAAATTTAAATTGATCACATCAAAAATTAAATAATTTTATTTATTATTCTACAACTAGTCTAAACATGCATTCATCATATCTCATATGATCCAAAAATTAAATAATTTTATTTATTATTTTTCAGATCTTATTATAATATTTATAATATCAAAAATAGTAAATAAATAGATCTAAAATCATAACTTAATTAAATTAAATTATGAACATGCAAGACTATGTATAGAACTATTCTATTTTACAACTAGTCATTCATCTTGTAAAACTTAGATCTAAATTATTTAATTTTAATTTTTTTAATTTTAGATCTAATCACATCTCATGTGACATCTAAAATCTATTGATTATTAGATCAAAAATAACTAAAATTAGATCTAAACAATTTTTACAACCTGGCTCTGGTACTAGTTGAAGGGAAAATTTGATTTTTCGTGCTAGGTTCGTTCAGATTTGATCGGATCAAGAGAGATATTTCAAAATTTTTTTTCATGTATCTAAATTAGATCTTAGATGTTTCAGATTTAATTTTATAGATCTAATAAAATAAAATAAAAATAAATTAAATATAATTTAATTTATACCTTTTGTTGGATAATCAGATTACCCGATGATGATCCTGTTGATTGTCTGAGGTTCTGGATCTAGCCACCCAAGCACCTAGCCTCTACCGATATCGACTTGGGCTAAATTTAGAGATCTTCTCCTTCTTTTTGACTTCTCCAAATATCAAATCTAGATCTGATTTGGAGGATCTTCAAAATAACTTCTGAAGATTAGCAGTCATCTCTGCAGCAGTGCAGCTTTCTTCCTTTCTCGTCAGCTTTCTCTTGCTTGGATTGTAGCAAACTGAAGCCCAACTTCTCTTGGGCATGGAGAGGAGAGAGAGAACTAGAAGATGGAATGGAAGAGGGAGTGGGGCAGCCTTGGGGCATGGGCTAAGAGAGAACTCTATTAAAGTTGGGCGCAGACAGGGTTTATATAGACCCTACTGCACCATGCAGTGCCACACCATCCCGACCAATCATGTTGCTTCATACAATCAGATCTAAATCTGATTGATAGGATGACATCACCTAAGCCAATCAGGTGAGAGCCCCTTCAATTCATCCTTAGGTGGTGCCAGGACAGGTCAAAGCTGAGTCTTAGTTGCCTTCCTAAGTTGATTTAATGAAGCAACCTAAAGTCCCATTCGTATGGGACTCTAGTTGTCCCTATCCATGGGGGCATGCCTTTCTAGGCATGCACCCCCTCCTTTCCAATTTCTAGCAAGGGGACAGCCCCTATCTTCTCTCCTATGGGTGTATGACACAAGGGTAGATGTCCAAGGGTCCAAGGTCAACGTTTGATCAAAGTCAAAAGGCAAGAATTAGCAGGTAATGAAAAATGGTAGGTGTTGTCCCAAATTTATCTCATAAATTAAGACAACCTTTTTCTAACCTAGACAAGTTTCAATCAGACCAAGTAAAGATACCTGAGTAAGCACAAACATATTTGGCTCAGTCGAGATGACTTTTAATGATAGTAGAAGAAGAACGTTAGGCTCAATCGTATGCTAGCACGATTTTCTTAAACCTAGTTGAATCTTATTCAAATCAATTGAACTGAGTTTGTCCAATTGATGATATCCAATCTAAACCCTTGTTTGTATGATCTAGTTATGTTCAGTTCTATATGGTAATGGGATATGTCACAATCTCTATCATCGAAACTCCTTTCGATAGATCAGAACTCTTTTGATTCAGACAACTAGAATGATCAATCACCTAAATTATTCTAATTGCTTCCAAAATCCATTCGTGACACCTAGCAGTATATGGTGGCAACCCATCAAAATTAAAAATGAATCTCTTGGTGCAGCTACTTGTGTGATTAAGTTCTTCTATCTTGAGCCTCGATCAGATTAGGGTTAAGGTGAACTCGTCAAACCCTAATTTCTATCATATGATTTAATCATTCGATTCAAGTCCGATGTGAAAACCTTAATAGAAACTCTTTCTATTATTTCACTCTCTGCCATGGCCATGGGCTTATGGACTTGATTCTCATGATCATCATAGGGCTGCTCCTCATCCATCCGAGGTAGATAGATTCCATCTTGGTGCAATCCAATTCCTACAATGAACATGCTATAGCCAACATACACCTCAGGGTTCTGAATGGCTAGGAGACCGAGTCATGGTGTAGTCAAACTATAACACCCTCAAGGTGAACTATCGATGCACCTCAGGTCAAAGAACCAGACACACCACTGCAGCTTCGAGTCAGTCATCGACGAGAAGGTAGACTTTCTTATGACTGCTCGAGGTGGTCACGCTCAGTGCCCTCATTCTCTAACGAGTACCTATACTCTCGCTCTGATGTCTCTACACCGTAGACTCAAGACTCATCTACTATAAAGAAGTAATTATACACCAACCTTTCAGATCAATCATCATCCTTATGATGACCCTTCGATCAGGAGCATTTTATGAATTAATAAATAAAAATTTTTATCTTAAATTTTCAACTCTTGAAAATATGAATTATCATTATCACTAACTCAAGGGATGTATCACAGACACTAAATACATAATTATGATAGAAAATAATCTATTTTATTATTTATAATCAAAATTATAATTTTGCCCCTAGAAGTGTATTACAAGTGTCAGCCAATTCTGGCTTTTAGGGCACACATATCTAACAATCCTAAGGTGTATGTTGGCTATAGTATGTTTATTGTAGGAATTAGATTGCAAAAATAAAAGATCTATGTACCTCGGTAGATGAGGAGTAGCCCTATGATGATCATGAGATCAAGTCCATAAGCTCATGGCCATAGTAGTGTGAAGATAATAGAAAGAGTTTCTATTAGGATTTCACATTAGACTCAAATCGAATGATTAATTCATATAATGGATGTTGGGTTTGATGAGTTCACCTTAACTCTAATCCAGTCAGGGCTCATGATAGAAAAACCCAATCACATAGGTAGCTACTTTGAGAGGTTCACATTTAATTTTGTTGGGTTGCCACCATATACTACTAGGTATCACTTATGGATTTTGAGAGTAATTAGAATGATCTTGATGATCAATCATTCTAATTCTATGAATCAAAAAAGTTTTGGTCCATCGAAAGATATTTTGATGATGTCAATGATAGAGATCGTGACATGTCTCATTACCATACAGAATTAAACTTAACTAGATCATACAAATAAGGATTTGGATCTAGATATCATCAATTGAGCTAACCTAGTTTGATTGATTTGGATTAGATCCAATTAGGTTTAAGAAAAACATGCTAGCACACGATTGAACCTAACATTCTCTTTTTGTAATCATTTAGGTTCATCTCAGCTGAGCCAAATTGATTTGGGCTCATCTAAAAATCCTATATGGCTTTATCCTAGTCTAACTGGTGCTTGTCCAAATCAAAATAGAATTGTCCTAACCTGATCTAGCCTTGCCCTAATCCATCGGATGGAACCAAGACAAGACCTACCAATTTTCGTACCTTTTTGGACATCTGGTCAAAGGTTGACTTGGATGCAGGAAAGAAAGGATAGGGGTGTGCACCCCCTTGAGACTTTCTAGGGGTGCATGTCCCCTTGGTTTTCATGCACAAAATATGTGTGCATGCCCCATGTTGGCATGCACACATGGGGAAAAAGAGGGAGGAGTCCCATAAGGATGGGACTCCAGGGATTCTTGATTGGATCAAATACCCAAGCACCAAATAGTTGTGCTCATCCAAACTTGGTGCCACTTCTAGAGGACTTTAGGGGTCTCTAATCTTATTGGATCAGGTGACATCCCTTGGCTAATCAGATTTCGATCTGATTAAATCAAACAATATGATTGGTTGATGCTGCGTAGCACTACATGGCGTAGTAAAGTCTATTTAAACCCCTCCTGCACCTAGGGTTTGTATGTGATCCAATTCCCATGCCACAAGGCTACCGCCCCATCCTTTACTTCATGCCTCCTCATCCTCCTCGTCTCTCTCTTCTCTATGCCCAAAGGTTGGGCTCAAACAATGAGAAAAATCCAAGGATATTGGCATAAAGATCAGGCTAAATGCGATGGTGTTTGTAAGACGAGTATGCTGCCTTCAACAGTCATTTTGAAGGCTCTACAGGTCAGATCCAAATTTGATCATTGCAGATCAGATTCAAAAGGAGAAAACCTTTAGAACCAGCCCAAGTGGACTCTAGTAGAGGCTAGATGCATGCGTGGCTTGATCCAGGACCTCAGGCTTTCGACAAATCATCGATAGGATAACTAGTTTACCCTATTAGGTACAAAAGTTGTTCATAATTTTTTTTAATTTAGTTTCTAGTATCAGATCATTAGGATCAGATCTGATCAAGTTGTGTAAAATTTTTGTGAAAAATTCTGCTATAGATCTAATTAGATTAGATCAATCGTATGGCGGAAAAGCTAGTTTTCCTTCAGGTAAGAGATTTGATCTCTTTTTCTGACCTAGATGCGATCTAAAATTTTCTAGAATAGTTCTATTCTAGGGTGTTGATATGATCAATACCAAATCATTTTATTTTTTAGATTTATGATTGCATCCTGATATGTCATAGTTCCTAGATGTATAGTTTAGTAATTAGATCACATGCATTATTAGATTAAATAGTTTAATCTATATCTTTCGCTGCATCTTGTTTTGAAAAAAGTTTTAAAAATTATGCATGAAACCCTGCATGATTTCCAACACATCTCCCTAGAATTATAGATTAGAGTTGGATTTAAATTAAAATGGTGCAAGAAAAGTGGGATGTGCGAAAAATTTGTTCAACCTGAAACACAATCGATCAGGAAAGGAGGAGGAAGGCTCAAATGGAACGAGCAACATCCCAAGCCTCCAAGTCCTCTCAGCTACCTGAGAAACCCACTCTAGATGAACCTAATCTAGTTCAAGGTCAAGGTATTCCAGATACCCCTCCTCCACAGCCCTCTCCCGTAGGTAGAATGGTCACTAGGGCAATAGCTATGGGGAGAAGAATTGATTTCACTTTCTTTGAGAGATACAATTTTACAATTGGAACTTAGATTGAAAGAATAGCATGGAGAGGTTTTTGCAATATGAACATTCTCATGTACCCTAAACTAGTTAGGAAATTTTATAAAAATCTGAAAAAAGGTGGATCAAACATTATGTCAATTGTGAAAGGAATCCAATTTCAAGTTTTAGAAGGAAACTTAGTGCAGATATTTGGGATTTCTAGGGATGGATTTATGCTCGACAGGCTATCTGATAAAAAGGTTGTGCTAAGATTGATCATAGGAAGAGATGACATCATAGGAGATGTCATAGCACCCATCCTATCAATAGAGAGGAGAGTATTGCATCATATCATTGGAGGAATTTTTATCCCAAAATTAGGAAGACATGACTTTGTTTCGAAAAGGGAGTTGTGCATGATGTATCACCTTATTCAGGGCATTTGTTTAAACCTACCAAGTATCATGATGCATTAGATTAGAGGGGCTGCTGCTAGGAATAAGGTATGTTTACCTTACGGTATGGCATTAACTTGGGTGTTTGAGACAACTAGAGTATCTTTGGAAAATGAAGGTTTCAAAAGACTATCTCACCTTAATGTTTATGATATGAGAGCCTTGACCAGGATGCAGTACCATGTAGAAGCAGAAAGATGGGTTAAGAATATCTCTGGTCAAGAAAGAAGATAATCGAGAGTAGAGTTAGGATAGCCCTCTACTCCTGTTGCAGCTATAGCTGCACTAGATCCTAATTCACCAATTACTCCTCGGGCTCCACCCATAGGCACTTTCCCTCGGCCACCAGCTACTGACATTGCATCCATGAAGAGATTAACTGACATGATTTCTACTAGAGTTAGTAGAGAGATATAGGCTATATCTAAGAAGGTAGAGAGTGTGCAGACAGAGATGAGATCTATTTTTCAAAGGCTCACTACCTTAGAGTAGCAGGAGCAAACATATGATATGCCTACTAACCTCTCCAGTATTACTAAGGAGATTGCTAGACTCAGGGGGAGAATTGAGTCAGGTGGGATGGAGATGATGATAGCTATCAGTGGACTGGGTTAGGCATAGTAGCAAAAGATTATTTTTGTACTTGGAGCCATGGGTAGTCTAATTAAAAAAATTGAGAGACTTGCTCCAGGTGTGATACCAGTAGTAGCAGCAGTAGATGCAGTCGCCAGAGCCACCATGACTCATCCTCTACCTCCTCCACCCTTGTCACCTATTCAGTCCACTCACATATCTAATGGTCAGAGTAGACCACCACTTAGAGTCTACACTTATGTTAGTGTGTGGACTACTCCTTCACAAATGGCTGGACCATCAGCCAAGATCAGGAGCAAGGGAGCTAGACCATTATCCTCTCTAGCCTCATCATCCAAGATACTTAAGATACCTTCAAATGATGAGTAGTATCATAGGGGATTGATAGATAGTATCTTGATATATTAGGAGTATATGTTTACACTTGTCTTTGTGTTTGGTGTTTTATCATGTTTTGTCACTAGCATCTTATACATACTTACTTGACTTAGTCTTGATATGGACATATTATGACATGTATATCAGTGTGTTTTGATCAGCATTGGTCTAATACATTCATTTTGTGGATACAATGCAAAATTATCACTTCTACATCATTATCTTAATATGATTTTGTTTGATGATTATCCATGAGTTAACATTTTGACTGATGACAAAAAGGGGAAGAAATATATATATGAGCATATTGGACATTGTAATGCATATGAGAACATTTTAATTCATAATTCATATGATCACATCTTAATGATCAATTTAGATTAATTCATAATTCATATGATCACATTTTAATTCATATGATCACCTTAGATATTTTGATGTGAATGAGCACATTAAAATTTTTGAAATTTTGATGAATATGAGCACTTTGAACTAATTCAATTTATTTATAAGCATTAAATGTATTACTTATTAATGTTGAACACCAATGATAAAAGAAGCAATAGCATTAGCATTCGTGCCTTGATACATTCCCTATGTACTGAATATGAGTTTGGCAAATATGAAACATATTGTTCAATGAAAAAGATTCATTCTTGGCACATACTTATAAATATTGATAATCTATGAGGATTTGTGGTGCTCCCAAGCCTTAGGAGGCCATGGGTGGAGCCAGGATAAGGGCTTCGGGGAGTCTAGGATAGGTGTGGTCCTAGGGCTAGGACAGAAGTTATCCTAGGTTGGAGATGGCATGTAGCTCTTCATGGGCTTGAGGTTCAGATATTGAGGGCCTCAAGGGGCTTGGTTGGTGCTTCGGAGATATGGGACGCAAGGTGGAGCAAGGAACCAAAGCTAGAGCTTGAAGGCTGTAGAAAAAGAATTTTCTACAGGTTAGTCGGCTCAGTCCAAAACTGGATCGGCTAAGTCTCAAAGCATAGGCAAAATAGAGAGCTGCACATTGGGACTGCTAGCACGGCATAGGACTAGGCTGGCTCAGTTTTAGACTGAGCCAGCTCAGTGCGCGGGCAGAGTTACGTGAGGGTCTATTTTGGGCTAGGGTCTGGGTTGATCCTAGGGGTCTTAAGGCTTAGATTGAGAGACCTTAAGGTGGCTAATTCATGTATGGGTCAGGTCTAGATCCAAAAAATGAGAGCATGAAAGACATGGGTGTACATAGGCTCGGTGAGTGCTTTCATGTATTGGGTTAGTCGGAAAGTTTTTTGGTCGGGCCTAATGACTATGTATCAATACAGACCTTTTCTCCCTCAACTCTCTAGAGTTGCAGCCCTAGGGTTCTTGAAGAAGCCCTAGAGAAGGGGGCATCTCCCTTAAGCCCAAGGAGGGAGGCACCCTATCACAGATTCAGGTGAAGGATAAGTGGTTTGCTGCCCATAGAGAACATCATAGGTTCCTTCAGGTCTATGCTAAAGATTAGCAGTTTCCGCAATATGGTATTGAAGCTTGTGATGCTAAGGATGATTGGCATTCAAGTGATATCATGGAACATCAATTGGTATCAAGGAGAGGTGATGCTAGTTGGTGCGCTTTCATCTGGTATTAGAGCCTGATGGTGCATGGAAGGAAAGGAGAAGTTGTAACAAGTGAAATTAGAAATCTGCACAAGGATTCCATGGTATGTCTCAAATCCATCTTTGTTATTGCTGTGGTTTGGCCAACTGGGAGCAGCAAGTTGAAGGTGGAAGTTGAGAGGATTAATGGAAAGGAATTTTCTCAAGGTGGAAGGATTTGGTGCATGATTTGCTGATCGATCTTAGTGAAAAGGCCAGGGTGTATGACGGTTATTTGACATGTAGGGACCACTACAGTAGCGCTTCCTTGGAGATGTAGGGCTGAGAAAGGGTTGACGATGCAACAGCCGAGGAAGGTATCTCAGCAGAGAGCATCAGGGTTCTCTAAGAAGAAGGGCAATGTAGGGCTGTTGAAGAGAGGTTTTCCATAGATTAATGGTCGAAGGAAGGCTGAAGAAGCGACTATACGTCCTTCGGTGTCTGAAAGGTAGGAAGAAGTCAGAGATGTATTCAGCGATTTGACTAGAGCATGGATTTACGAAGCCTTAGGAGTGATGGAGATGGATGATTCATGAAGATCCAGTAGGATAGGGCTGGACGACTGTAGAATGATATAGAGATAAGTCAGGGAGCACTGGAGTGCTGTAGGAGCACTTTCTTCGAGGCACAGGAGTTGAGAGAGGCTTGGTGGTGCAGCAGTCGAGGAGTGTATCTTAGTAGATGGTGTTAGGGGCTTCTGATGGAGATCGGAAGTAGGTCTTAGGAAGAGCCAGGAGGTCTTAGGGAGCGCCAGGAGGTCTCAAGCAGTCGGGAGTATCATGGATCAGGATTCTTCTATAGGAGAACCAAAAAGAGTCGTGATTCAGGTGGAGGATGGTTTCCCAAGTGCAACTAAAGTGATGGCTAGTGTAGGGGCAGAAAGAAGGACTAGGATGGAATTTCCAAGGATTTAGTCATTGGATTCAAAAGAGCAGAATGAGCTCTTAGGTTTCAGAGGTGCCTGCGGGTTGTGGAAGTATTCGAGATAGCTTCGAAGGGGTCCGTGGAGTGTGGAGGGTTTGAAGGGGTAGTGACGGTGTTCGAGGTATAGTGGCAGGTCTAATAGTGTAGCATTGGGTGGTTGACCTCGAGGAACTCGATGATAGAGTCAGCTTCTACGGCACTAGGTGGACTTCGGATATAATTGGAGCTCCGAAGAGGTGGCTTCACAATTGGAGAGGAATTTGACATGAGTTCAGAGTAGAGGGGTGCAGGAGGATCGATATCTTAGCACCAGCGCCAGTGATGCATAGTTCTAGATGGAGTGACATGTGCAGGAGGACAAGCATAGTTCTAAGGAGACCATATCAGGATTTGCAGCGAGTGCCGATACAGCAATGTTGCAAGTTCTCTAGGGAAGTGTAGGAAAAGTGATGCAGCTGCTAAGCAGAAGGGATCGTATAATTTTAGGGTGGTGTAGAGGTGCAAGCCAAGGTCTTCAATGGTGGAGACGATCATCCCAAAGGCCTCAAGGATGAATAACAGTTGAAGAAGATTGGTGGAGGTGATAATTGCACAAGGGGCTGTCGAGTGCGCAAGGACAGCGGGATCGTGCAGTAGGTCATTATCGAGGGGTTTGTCAAGGCTTGGGAGCATCAAAATGGAGATTATGAGGATATATAGTGCTTCCAAGGCTTGGAAGGCCATGGGCGGAGCCAGGGTGAGGTCTCTGGGGAGGCTAGGATAGGTGTGGTCCTAGGATTAGGATAGGAGTTGTCCTAGTATGGAGGTGGCATGTAGCTCTTCACAGGCTTGAGGTTCAGGTATTGAGGGCCTCAAGGGGTTTAGTTGGTACTTCAGAGATCTGAACCAGAAGGTGGAGCAAGAAACCAAAGCCAGAGCTTGAAAGCATTAGCCGGCTCAGTCCAAAATTGGATTGGCTAAGTCTCAGAGCATGGGCAAAATAGAAAGCTACGCATTCGGGACTGCTGGCATGGCATAAGACTGGGTTGGCTCAATTTCAGATTGAGCCGACCCAGTGGAACTTAGTCGGCTCAGTGCACGGGCAGAGTTACGTGAGGATCTATTTTGGGCTAGGATCTGGGTTGATCCTAGGGGTCTAAAGGCTTGGTTTGAGAGGTCTTAAGGTGGCTAATTCATGTATGGGTTGGATCTAGATCCAAATGATAAGAGCATGGGAGACATGGGTGTACATGGGCTCGGTGAGTACATTCACGTATTGGGTTAGTCGGGAAGTTTTTTGATCGAGCCTAATGGCTGTGTAAATACGTAGGTTGTATTAGGATTTTGAAGGTTGGAATCAATACAGACCTTTTCTCCTTGAACTCTCTTCTTCTCTTATCTCTAGAGTTGCAATCCTAGGGTTCTTGAAGAAGCCCTAGAGAACGGGGAATCTCCCTTAAGCCCAAGGAGGGAGGCACCCCATCACAGATCCAGGTGGCGGATCGATGGTTTGCTGCCCATAAAGAATGTCATAGGTTTCTTCAGATCCATGCTAATGTCAGGGACTTCTATAACATGGTATCGGGGCTTGTGATGCCAAGGATGATTGGCGTTCAAGCGATATCATGGAACATCAATTACTATCAGGGATAGATGATGCCAGTTGGTGCACTTTCAAAATCACCATTCAAGCAAGCAAATATAGCAAATTTAAATCTAAATTGATAAAATATACTAATGATATAAGCATGAATCAAGTGGGAGATAAATATGAAACCATGAAAAGGCTATACCTTCATAATACTAAAAATATTTTTGATACATATATTTCATATGTCACTTACTCATATACTCAAAGTTTTGTCATCATCAAAATGAAGAAGATTGTTAACCCTAAGAATTGATTTTGATGAGTAACAAAATGTTTGAGTATATATTTAGACTAATAAATTATTTAAGATCATGTTTCAGGATGAATTGTAGAGTATCAAAAGAAAAATCTCAAACAGTATAGTTAAGAATCACTAAGAACAAGTTCGAAGCTTTTAAAGTGTGAAACACATCCAAAGCATGGCTGAAAGAGGATATTTCAAGACCAAAATTGAAGAGAAATTCAACTTGTTAAAATCAAAATTCTCAATAGGAAAGCCATCGAGTCGACCACTAAAAATGGCTATTCGGCTCAAGTTGAAACAAAAAGAAAAAGAAATCTAGCATGCCAAAGTTTCAACCGGCATGCCCTCGAGTTGACTCATGGTTGAGCATGAGTCAATTCGAGTAAATAGTGAGAAAAAAAATTAAAAACATAATTATTCTGCTCGAGCAGAGGCTCGAGTCGACTCAAGTTCCCCAAGTCAAGATCTTAGAAAAATACAGAGAGTATGATTTTTGAAATAAAGTTCAGGGATAAACTCGTAGGATGGTCGAGTCGACTCGAGGGGACCGACGAGCTGACTCGAGCTCCAATAGCTAGTTTTATGTAAAATATTTAGAACTATGTAGATTACTTCCAAATAGCTATTTGCAATTTTTCAATGATCAAAAACCTTCCTCCAGCCTACCAAATGTTGGGATAAAGCTACAAAATATTTAGAAGAAGTGACTTGACAAATTAATTATTTGAGAGGAATCAAAGTAAAGTGAAAAAATCCAAAAAGCCTTAAAAAGAGAGCATTCCATTCCTAACTCCTTAAAACACCAAATCAAGATATTTCTTTCAGCAAGAACACAAGCTCATCTACTCAAAAGCTTCCATCAATGAAGATTCCAAAGATTCATCAACATTATTACATATTAAAGGAGCTTTGTGCTTTAATTTTTTTTTTTTTTTTATGTTTATTGTATCTAGCTTCAATAGGATTTTGAAGCTGAGGAAAAGGCCTATCCAAACCTAAGAATTGGATTGTTAGCCAAGGGTTGGCTGAGGGATTGGTTATGGTTGGTGAACCGATGTAAAACCAACTAAGTTTTGGATAGTGAGTTTAGAAAAACTATCTAGCTATAATCTTGGATAGATTATAGTAAAATTGAAGTAGGTCTTGGTGAGTGGACGTAGGTGGAAGGGACACTGAACCACTATAAATTCTTTGGTGTTTGTGATTGTTCTTGTCTTTTGCTTTTCATTGCATTTATATTTCTTCAAATGCAGTTATATTATATAACAACATATTTCAACACTTCACTAATTTCAAAAATAGCACATATCTTGCTGAAATTTTGAAAAAACCAATTCACCCTCCCACCCCCCTCTTGGGTTGTCTTACTGGGCAATGCTATCTTTTCTGGACATTTGAAAAATGGAATCTATTCATTACCACAATATATTAATATAGTCTATTCCACTAGCAAGCACCCTAGAATAGATAATGTGTTTGATGCCTACCTTTGGCACTGTAGGCTAGGTCACATTAACAAGAATAGAATAAATAAGTTGACCCAAGAGAGAATTCTCAAAGTCAGTGATTGTGAATTACTTCCAACCTGTGAGTCCTATCTTCTTAAAAAAATAACTAAGTCATCTTTTACTAAAAAGGATGAGAGAGGAACTGAGCTTTTAGGTTTAGTACATACTGATGTACGTGGACTTATGAGCATAAGTGTTAGAGGTGGATATTTCTACTTTATTACTTTCATAGATTATCTATCTATGTATGGATATGTCTATTTGATGAAACACAAGTCAGATTCATTTGAAATGTTCAAAAGATTCTACAATGATGTAGAAAAATAAACTAAGAAGAGTATTAAAACTCTTTGATCTGATCGAGGGATGAATATCTTTTCGGTGAATTTCTCACATATCTAGGAGAGAATGGGATTCTCTTCCAATGGACTCCTCTAGGGATACCATAGCATAATGGTGTGTCTGAAAGGAGAAATCAGACTCTGTTAGATATGGTCCGATCCATGATGAGTTTTGCCAGCTTGTCGATATCTTTCTAGGGATATACACTTGAATCGGCTTGCTATCTTTTAAATAGGATTTTAAGTAAGTCTATTGTTAAAACTTCATATGAGATGTGGATAGGGCATGAGCCAGTACTCTCACACCTTGGGATTAGGAGGTGCCCGGCTTACGTCAAATATTTAATGACTGATAAACTTGGACCTAGGTCTAACAAGTATATTTTTATAGAATATCCGAAAGAAACCAAAGGGTATTACTTTTGTTAGATATATGTGCCCTAGAAGCCAGAATTGGCTGACACTTGTAATACACTTCTAGGGGCAAAATTGTAATTTTGACTATAATTTATAAAATGGGTTATTTTCTATCACACATGTGTATTTAGTGTCTGTGATACATCCTTTGAGTTAATGGTAATGATAATTCATATTTTCAAGAGTTGAAAATTTAAGACATGAATAATCATTATTAACTCATAAACAGCTCCCGACCATAGGATCATCACGAGGATGGTGATTGATCCGGAAGGTTGGTGTACGATCGCTTCTCTTTAGTAGATGAGTCTTGAGTCTACGGTGTGGAGACACCGGAGCGAGAGTACAGGTACTCGTTAGAGAACGAGGGCACTGAGCGTGACCACCTCGAGTAGTCATTAGGGAAGTCTACCTTCTCGTCAATGACTGACTCGATGCTGCAGTAGTGTGTCTGGTTCTTTGACCTGAGATGCATCGGCAGTTCACCTTGAGGGTGTTATAGTTTGACTACACCATTACTCGGTCTCCTAGCCATATGGAACCCTGAGGTGTATGTTGGCTATAGCATGTTCATTGTAGGAACTGGATTGCATCAAGATGGGAATCTATCTACCTCGGTGGTAGAGGAGCAGCCCTATGATAATCATGAGAATCAAGTCCTGAAGCCCATGGCCATGGCAGAGTGAAATAATAGAAAGAGTTTCTATTTAGATTTTCACATTGGACTCGAATCGAATGATTACATCATATGACAGAGACTAGGGTTTGACGAGTTCACCTTAACCCTAATCTGATCGGGGCTCAAGATAGAAGAACTTAATCACACAGGTAGCTGCACCAAGAGGTTCGCATTCAGCTCTGATGGGTTGCCACCATATACTGCTAGGTGTCACTGGTGGATTTTGGGAGCAATTAGAATGATTTAGATGATCGATCATTCTAGCTGTTCGAATCAGAAGAGTTCTGATCCATCGAAAGGAGTTTCGATGATGTCTATGATAGAGATCATGACATATCCCATTACCATACAGAACTGAACCTAACTGGGTCACACAAACAAGGGTTTGAATCTGGTGATCATCAATTGAACTGATCTAGTTCAATTGATCTGAATGAGATTCAATTAGGTTCAAGGAAATCGTGCTAGCACTCGATTGAACCTAACGTTCTTCTTTTACTATCATAAATAAGTTGTCCTGACTGAGCCAAAGGAGTTTGTGCTCAATCAGAGGCCTTCATATGGTCTGACTGGAGGTTGTCCAAGTCAGAATAGGTTGTCTTATTTGTAAGACATTACCTGCCATTTTTGGTCACCTGCCATTTCTTGTTCTTTGACTTTGGTCAAAAGTCTACCTTTGACTGGTCAAACGTTGACCATTGACCCTTTGACTTTTGACCACATGTCATGCACCTATTGGAGAGCTGGTGGGGGCCTGTCCCCCTGCCAGAACCTGGCAAGGAGAAGGGCGCACGCCAAGGGTGGCGTGAGCCCAAGTAGGAGGCGCCTAGGAGTCCTTGTTGGACAAGGACTCCACCTCCCTTTTGGATTCCAATCAGAGTTCTACTAAGAATCCAGTTTGACTGGTCTTAGGCGCCCTCTAAGGAGGAATCCAGGGGTCTCTATTCCAACCAATCAGATTTAGATCTGATTTCACAAAGGGTTGTGATTGGTTGAGAGGAAGAGGAGTTGGATCACAAGAGGTCTATAAATAAGACCCTGCGCCCAACCCTAATTCCAAGTAAGAGTGAATGCTATTAGACACGCCCCAAGGCTGCCTCTCCCCTCCTTCTCCATGCCATAGTCTCTTCTCCCCTTGCTCTCCACGTCCAAAAGGTGTTTTGGACTTAGGTTGGTGCGATTCAGATCAAGGAAAGGCGATCAAAAGCAAGAAGGCTGCGCTGCTGCAAAAGGACGACTGCAGATCTTCAAAAGAGTTTTGAAGATCCTCCAGATCAGATCCAGATCTGATTTTTGGAGGTGTGATAGAGAAGAAGAGGATCTCCAGATCTAACCCAAGTGGATACTGGTAGAGGCCAGGCGCTTGCGTGGCTAAGATCCAGAACCTTCCGCTGCAATCAGGATCATCTACAGGGTAATAGGATTACCCAAATCAGGTAAATTAAATTTGATTTAATTTATCTTGTTTTATTTTATTTATTAAAATAATAAGAATCAGATCTGAAACTTATCAAGATCTGATTGAGATCAAGAGAAAATTTTGAAATATATCTCTTGATCTAATCAGATCTGGACGAACCTGGACCGAGAAATCAGGATTTCCTTTCAACTTCTACCTTATTGATGAATAAAAGATGTTCATCAATCTTAAGGCAATGTTTTTAGAAAAAGAGTTTCTTGTGAAGAAACTGTTGTCTCTAAGGTTAAACTTGAGAAAGTTTAATAGGTAGAAAAGTCGACATAATTAACCGAACCTAAAATAGATTTGATTAGATCAAACTCAAAGCCTAGTATACTTTCACTATTAAGGCGATTCAGCATAATACCATATCAGTCGGATAGATACTATAATTTCTTAGTCCAGAATGATGATCCTATCGAACATGATGAGAACAATGAGGATCTGATCATCTATATGGATGCTATAAAGAGACATGATTCTGAGAAATGGCTTAAGGCTATGAAATCCGAAATGAAGTCCATGAAGGACAATGATGTGTGGATATTAATCGATCCACTTGAACGAGTTAAATCCATTGGATGTAAGTGGTTCTTCAAAAGAAAGAGGGATGTAGATGGGAAGGTGGAGACCCATAAAGCCTGTCTGGTTGCCAAGGGGTTATTGGAAAATCATGTAGGATTTCATGCATGCATTTTGAAACTTTTTTCAAACTAGATGTAGTGAAAAATGTAGATTAAACTATTTAACCTATTTATGTATGTGATCTAATTACTAAACCCTATATCTAGGATCTATAATATATCAAAATACATTAATAAATCTAAAAATTAAATTAGGTTGGTATTGATCATATTAATATCCTAGATCTTGAACTATTCTAGAATCCTTAGATTGCATCTAGATCAAAAAAGAGATCAGATCTCTTATCATTACACAAGTCGAGAAAATTGTAGTTGAAATCTGACATAATCCTTTATTGCTTGGAGCCGCATAGCATGTCTAGCCTCAATGGATAGTCTATATGAGATCGTTATACAGATTGGAGGTTTGTCGAATGAAGATCCGTTCAAAGTGCTAGCTTATCGTGAATTTCTTCTGATGGTCGATCTGTAAAAGTTTCTTTAGATCTCTTAAACCTTCCAAGAGACAAAGAATAAGAGGAAGATTGAGGAAAAAGTCCAACCCTTGGATTGTTGGATATTGTATCCTAAAGCCAATCATCTAGATTATAGATGATTGAGCTAATTATAATTTATACTTAAATTTTTTAATAAATAAAATTATTATTTTGGATTTTTATTATTCTTGTGCATCTTTCTATAATAAACTCTTATGTGATGAAGTCCTTAGGATTATTTAGACTCAACAAAGGAGGATTTATCATTTAGTTCTTAAACTTGATCACGATCAAATGATACATTGTTACCTAGGATATTAATATTTATTGAGTATAGGTCGTTGCATGCTATATGAGTTGGTTATCCTCTTAACTAAGGAGTATGGAGATACTAGTGAAGAAACTAGATCTAGGATTTTACAAATAGATCTTGAAATCTTTTTCAAGATCTTACAGTGAAAGAATTAAATAAATTAAATATTTATTTAAATAAATATATAAATATCTAGATCTCAGATCTATTACATGATCAAGGTATGATATTAAATCAGAAATTAAAATTAAATAAGAAAGTAAAAGGTTGATCAAATCAACCTAGATCTATACTACATCAAATGTAGGTATGAAGTTAATAGATCAGATCTATTACCTAAGTAAGTTAGATGTTCTAACTTACTGATCTAGGTTTGAGGATGAAGTCATGAGCTGCACACATGTCCAGCCTCTAGGAGTCATCCACACGAGCCTACGATCTCTGATCTGAAGTTCGATGAAGGAAATCAGCACAGCATGCTAGTACTATACTGATCCATCTTCGACGGTCGATCTGATGCTCCCTTCTTCAAAATTTGGACTCTCCAAAATATGAGAAGAAAGATGAGAGTTTACTGATCTGAGACTCTCTTAGAAAAAACTTTAAAAAAAAGGAGAAGAGATTAAAAATAAAACAGTCCTAGAAGAAGACCCTCTTCTTCTTCTCTTTTCTCTCACCTAGACACCTAATTTGGTGCCTATGGAACCCCCACACCCAAGGACCCTCTTCCTCTAATTTTTGCACACCCCAAACCTCTCCTAAAGCTCTATATTCCATGAAAAAATTAGAACAAAATTTATCCAATAAATAGAGAAAAAGAAGAGTCCAAGTTAGATCAAAATCCTAGACTAGGAATGTCCAAACATGGGAAGTTGTTGGGATGCCAAACTCTCGGGTGCCTCCTCCATATTTATTGGTGTGGACCAGCAAGAGAGGGTGCATAAGAAGGAAGATTATTGTCATAGAATAAGAGAAAAATTAATTAAAAGAGGGGGTGACACTCAAGGGAAGGTGTTTTGGTCAACAAGGATTATACCTTATAAAATCCTAAGCAAAACTAACTTGTCTTTTGACTTGGTCTTCCAACAAATTGTCTTATGAGGAAAGAAGGACAGAAAGAGGGTGTGAGAAGCCATGGGAGTGGAGAATTTTCTTATAAGAAATAAAACAAAAAGGGCATAAGGCATGAGGATTAAGTGGCACAAGTGATAAGGAGTCCTAGTCACACTAGGACTCCTATTTTTGTTGAAAATTATGCCCCAAGCCAATTGTCAGCCTGTTGATAGTTGAGATATTATAATTGATTTATTAATTAATAAAGAATATTTTGGTATCTTTTTCATCATAAGTTTACATCTTCTAATGAACTCCATTATTGTGATGAAGTCCTTAGGACTATTTAGTTTTGATAAAGAGAGGATTTATCGATTAGTCCTTAAATTTGTTCATGACCAAATGATAAGCTGTTAATTAGGATGACAACATCTATCGAGCATAGATCGCTATATACCATATAGGTTGGTTATCTCCTTAACCAAGATGTGTGGAGATACTGGTATGGCATATAGATGAGATGTATGAGTACATCATCATTGAACGTAACCAACTCTAGAGCATTCTGCTATCAAGAATGTCTCTGATGGGATATAGGTATAAATATCCCTTAGATCTGAGATCACCTCAGTGACTTACAAGCAACTCACTATGCTTTGGTATCGGACTAATTGAATTTTTAATTCAGCAATAGAAGGCTTCTAGGCATAGTCAAGTACTTGCGAAGTCAAAGTATGATCAAGATGGAATTGACCACTCCAAGAGTTGGAGAAGAATGTATCAATGTATTTCAATATAGCAAAACCTTGGCCAGGGTAATCCATCTAATGGATTTGGAATTTTGAAATACAATGTAGACAACCTGATTTGAGTTGATAGTTGAACTCTGATGTGTCCTACGAGCATTATGGTCCAGAGGATGAATTATATGGAAACTATATCTGCATGGGTTCTAAAGATGGTGTTCTACACCTTCGACCTATCCGACCATCGAGTATCATTGCTATATGGTCACTTTGATTGGTATAGAAATTTATTCCTATGCTATCGGCTTAGGTTCGAACCTATGAGATCACACACATTAGATCTTATAATCTGATCGAATGGTTGATCAACAATTAAGAATCATTCTAGGGTTAAACAAACAATATGATTGATATTTAACCTAGTGCAAGTATTGCAGGAGGATCGATTAGCAATTGGATTGCTAATTAACTTAATCGATTAAGCCAATAGACTGAGATTAAGTAATTAAATATTATTTAATTAGATTTAGTTTGGGCTTGATTGGATCAAGTTCAATTGGTTTATTGGATAAGCCAAGTGCAAAGAAGAACTAGTCCTGGTCTAACTAGGACTTGGATTAACCTAATTTTTTAATTTGATTAAAAAATAAATTAAAATTAAATCTAATTTAATATAATTTAATTAAGTTCTTAAATGGATTAGGATCTTATTTAATTGAGTTGGTTTAATCTTGATTTTATTTGGTTAAAAGATCTTGTTTGACCAAGTCAAAATAGGAGTCCTAGTGTGACTAGGACTCCCTATCTCCTTGCGCCACCTTGGTCCCAACGCCCCCCATACCTATTTTTTAGATACTTTTCATAAAAATTCTCTTTTTTTTTTGATTTTCATACTCTGTCTCTCCCTCTAAGTCATATTTGGAAGTTAGGTGGAAGACCAAGTCAAAGGAGGAATTGATTTTGCTTAGGGTTCTATGAGATAGAATTCTTTTTGACCAAAACATCTTTCCTTGAGTGCCACCCCCTTTTTTAATTAATTCTTCTCTTATTCTATGAAAATAATCTTCTTTTTTTGTGTGCCCTCCCTTGCTGGTCCATACTAAAAATTATGGAGGAGGTGCCCAAGAGTTGGG
Source organism: Cocos nucifera (assembly GCA_006176705.1). Taxonomy (NCBI): domain Eukaryota; kingdom Viridiplantae; phylum Streptophyta; class Magnoliopsida; order Arecales; family Arecaceae; genus Cocos; species Cocos nucifera. The sequence continues at coordinate 83,209 of QRFJ01004676.1, read as the reverse complement.
CGCCCCAACAACTTTTCATGTTTGGATATTCCTAGTCTAGAAATTTGACCTAACTTGAACTCTTCTTTTTCTCTATTTATTAGATGAATTTTATTCTAATTTTTTCATAAAATATAGAGCTTTGGGAGAGATTTGGGGTGTCCAAAAATTAGAGGAAGAGGGTCCTTGGGCATGGGGGTTCCATAGGCACCAAACTAGGTGTCTAGGTGGGAGAAAAGAGAAGAAGAAGAGGATCTTCTTCTAGGGCTATTTTATTTTCAATCTCTTCTCCTTATGAGCTTAGAAGTGGCACTCCCAAGTCTTAAAAATATGAGAAGATACGTCATAAAAAAATGGAAGCAACCTAGAAGAAGAATCAGTCTCAATAGTAAAATTCAAAAACTTGATCGGCTCACTCTGAGACTGAGCCGGCTCAATTAGAAAATGGGTCAGCTCAGTTTAGGATTGGATCAGCTAGATCTTAGAGAAAAATTTAGATAGAAAGCAACATTTTAGGGCTATTGACATGGTACACAACTGGGTCGACTCAGTCTGGAACTGAGCCGACCCAGTCGTAGGTTAGCCGGCTCAGTCTAAAATTGGGCCGACTCAATTTTTATGGGTTATTATTTTATGTATATGGATTGTTTGGATTTGGAAAATTTTTCTATGAGCTTAGACTTGATCCTTTGTAAAGTATATATACTGAAAATAGATCAAGATTGTTAGTGCGCTGAAATATACTGAATAAAAGCTCTTTTCTTCCAAAAATCTCTTCTTCTCTTCCTCTCTATTGTTTTGATTTATTTGATCATGCTTCCGCAGAGATCTCTAAAAAGTACTTTTTTGTTACTTGGCTAATCACTAGCATCCATGCTGATCCATGTGGGAAGAGAGTATATTTTCAACATTTGGTATCAGAGTGGTATTGCATGGAATGAAGGAAGACACCTAGGATTTACAACATCCAGAACCTGTTGTACTAGGTTTTATCCTAAAACTTCTAGTTTGCTTCATGGTTGTCTCTAGATTAAGGTGGAGATTGTTTACATGGAGGAACGGTGATACAGAAGTTTGGAAAGAGAATCTAGGGCTTGTTAGATCTTTTATGAAGAATAGTTTTATTGGTGTGTGATCGTGAAGGGTGTTAGAGATCTGTTCTTGACTTGTTTGAAGTCATGGGATCAAGTTGATTCAAGGTGGACTTTGAGAAGTTCGACGGAAAGGAAAACTTTATCCTATGGCAGTAAAGAGTAAAGGACTTGTTGGTTTAGCAGAGGATCTACAAGGTTTTGACAAAAGAAAGGATAAAAAAAATTAGTGCTGAGGATTGGGAAGAGCTGGAGGAAATTGCTTTTAGCACAATCCGGATGTGCTTGGCCGATCAAATTTTGCCCAAGGTAAGCACAGAAACTATGGTAAAGGGGCTCTGAAAGAGAATGGAGAACATATACATGGGGAAGAATATGACGAACAAGCTATGGTTGAAGAAATAGCTGTATAGTCTAAGGATGCCTGAAGGCGGAGATCTTGTTGCACATATCCAAAGGGTCAATCAAGTGTGTTTTAAGATGATGAGTTTGGATGTGAATATCAACGATGAGGATTGGGTATTACTGCTATTATGTTCTCTCCCAAGTTCGTATGATAATTTCATAACAACTTTAGTTTATGGAAAAGAGATTCTAAACTATGAAGAGATTATTGGTGTGCTCATATCAAATGAGAAAAGGGAGAAGATCTACAATGGAGACCCTAAGTCTGAGATCTTGGCTATGAACGAAAGACAGGGAAGATCAAAGAAGAAGATAAAAGGAAAATTCAAGAGCAAATCAAAGTCTCATGATCAGAGAAAGATGATATTGAAATATTATAAATGTCATCAGCCTAGACATCTGAGGAGAGATTGTCCCCTTTTGAGATCAGAAAAAGAGAAAGCCAGCAAGGGAGATGATACAGCTTCTGTGAGCAGTGGAGAAGACCTGCTAGTTATATCAGATGGATCCACAGAGTATGATACTATGTTGATATTTGATTTACAATGCTCGCACCACTATACTTCTCATCAGGAGTGGTTTGCTACCTACTAGAAGGCCGATGGTGGAAGTGTCAGCCTTGGAGATGATCACTTATGCAAAGTATCTGGAATTGGCTCTATTAAGGTGAGGATGTATGATGGAATCATTCATTCATTATCAAATGTCAGGCATGTACCGGAGTTGAAAAAGAATTTGATTTCTTTGGGCTACTTGGAGGAGCAAGGTTATGCTTTTAGTAGCCTGGCTGGGAGTGGATGTCTGAAAATTTTCAAGAGAGTTTTGGTGGTGATGAGAGATAGAAGACTGAGCAACAATCTTTATAGAACGAAAAGCTCGATGGTAAATTATAGTGCAGAGGTGCTAGCAGCGGCACAGGTGGAGCAGATTTTATATCAACTATGGCACTATTGGATGGGTCATATGAGTGACCATGAGCTCATAGAACTAAGCAAAAGAGGTATAATCCCGGCCCTGAAGAAGGAGGACATAGATTTTTTTGAGCCATGTATCTTTGGCAAATAGCATAGAATGAAGTTTGCTAGAAGTACCAAGCACAGTGAGGGAGTGCTGGATTTACTGCACTCGGACGTGTGAGGACCAGCTCCTGTATCAGCTAGAGGTTGGACAAAATACTTTGTTACTTTCATTGATGATTTCTCAAGGAAGGAATGGGTTTATCTGATCAAAGAAAAATCAGAGGTGTTTGTCCGATTCAGAGCCTAGAGAGTTGAAGTAAAGGAGTCAGGAAGACAGGTAAAGTTTCTGAGGTCGGACAATGGAGGGGAGTATACTAGCCTAAAGTTCAGGAGGTACTATGAGAAAAATGGTATCAAATGCCATTACATGGTGAGGATGACTTTTCAGCAGAATGGTATCGTGGAGACGATGAATCGAATGCTGATCGAGAAGGCATGGAGTTTGAGGCTATAGACATCACACGCAAAGTCCATTTGGGGTGATGCTCTAACCTTTTCTTATTTTTTTGTGAACAGGTCCCCTCATTATAAGCTGAATGGAGGCATTGCAGAAGAGGTTTAGAGTGGGAAGAAGGTGAAGCTTGGCCACCTGAAAGTCTTTGGTTGCACAGCCTATGCACATGTGGAGGCAACCAAGAGGAGCAAATTGGATCCAAAATCTCAAAAGATGACATTCATAGGATATCCACAAGAAGTCAAGGGGTACCTACTGTGGGACTCTTAGTTATAAAAGTCAATGATCAATAGGGACATTATCTTTGATGAGAAGAGCATCTTCAGGAGGGCTGAGATAGATGGAACTGGGGAAACAAAGGTGAACAACGGTGGCCAATTAGAGAATGATGGCGCAGGTTACATCCACTTACAGGAGTGTTCCTATTGAGGTTAAACTGGGTAGAAAAATATTATCTCAGATTGAAAATCAGTATGGAGGATCGATAGTTCAGACCAATGTGCAGGAGCTATCACAGACATCAAGCAAAGATGTGCCAGTGGGAGTGGCTTTGCACAAGCCCCAACATACTATTAGGAGATCGATCAGATATGGCATTGATGAGGTTATCTCCAATGCACTCATCACTGCTAATGGAGATCCAAAGAATTATGCAGAGGCCATGGAGAGTGAGGATCGTGATTCATGGATGCAGGTCATGATGGAGGAGATGGAATCACTTAAGAAGAATCAGACATGGAAGCTGGTGGATATTTTAGAGGGTGCTCAACCTATTGGCTCAAAGTGGGTGTTTACAAAGAAAGAAACACCTTCAGAACAAGGTGGAGTCAGATTCAAAGCAAGGTTGGTAGCAAAGGGATACTCACAAAGGAAAGGGATTGACTACATAAAAATTTTCTCTCCTATGGTGCATCATACATCTATTCAAGTTTTGCTGTCACTGGTGGCATAGTATAACCTGAAATTAGAACAGATGGACGTGAAGACAGCCTTCCTTCATGGAACTTTAGAGGAAAGAATCTACATGAAGTAGCTAAATGGTTTCATGGAGATGGGACAGGAAGAAAAGGTGTGTATACTCAGAAAGTCTTTGTATGGCTTGAAACAATCCCCTTGTCAGTGGTATCAAAAGTTTGATAGCTTTGTCTTGAGCCTAGGTTTCAGTATATGTGAACATGATTGTTGTGTCTACATGAAGGATGTAGATGAGGAGGATGTCCTGTACCTATTATTGTATGTAGATGATATGCTCATAGCTAGTAGAAGCATGGATGCTATGAAAATGTTGAAAAGGGCATTATCATCTGAATTTGAGATGAAAGATTTGGATCCAACTAAGAAAATCCTTGGAATGGAGATTTGTAGAGATAGGTGCAAAGGAGCGCTCCATTTGTCACAAGGAAAGTATGTCCAGAAGATTCTGGAGAGGTTTGGGATGGAGAAGGCCAAACCTATAGAGATGCCATTACCAAGCCATATGTCTCTCTCCAAGTTACAGTGCCCCCAGTAAGAAGAGGAGGGAGAGTACATAGAATGAGTCCCATATGCAAATTCTATAGGCAGTGTGATGTACACTATGATGTGCTATAGATTAGATATAGCACATGCTGTGAGCACAATTAGTAGATATATGGCTAACCCTGGGAAGGAACACTGAAAAGCATTGAAATGGATATTGAGATATCTGCATGGAATAAGGGATTATGGTTTGGTGTTTGGTGGGCAGCCGAAAGGATTTGAAGAACAATCTTTGAAAATGTGTGAAGGTTCAGATCCTCTAAAAGGATTTGTTGATGCAAATTATGCTGGTGATCTTGATACAAGGAGGTCTACTACTGGATATCTCTTATATGTATATAGTGGACCGGTGTCTTGGAGATCAATCCTTCAGCCAATCATGATCTTGTCTACCATGAAGGCCAAGTATATTGGGATAACGGAGGCTGCAAAGGAAGTTCTTTGGCTTAGGAGGTTGATCGATGAGTTGGGGGTGGAGCAGAGTAATGTTATACTATTCAGTGATAGTCAATGTGCTCTATTGTTGGCACAGAACCTAGTTTATCATGCGCACATAAAATATATAGACGTGAGGTACCACAAGATCAGAGAGCTGGTGGAGGAAGGTGAGGTGGAGCTGATGAAGATCCATACTAAAGAGAATCAGTCTGATGCACTCATGAAGGTACTCTCCAGAGATAGCTTTCAAAGATGTGTGGCACGGATGGGTCTATTGAGAAAAGATGAGTTAACAAAAACTTGAAAGCACCAAGGTGAAGAATGTGAGCTTAGATGTGGCACTCCCAAGTCTTGAAAATATGAGAAGATGGGTCATGGGAAGATGGGAGTGAGCCGGAAGAAGAATCAATCTTAATAATAAAGTTCAGAAATTGGGCCGGCTCACTCTGAGATTAAGTCGGCTCAGTTGAGAATTAGGTCAGCTCAGTCCAGGACTGGGTCAGTTAGGTCTCAAAGGAAAATCTAGATAGAAAGTAGCATTTTTGGACTATTGGCACGGTATACAACTGGGTTGCCTCAGTCTGAAACTAGGCTGGCTAAGTTTTCATGGGTTATTATTTTGTGTACGTGGATTATTTGGATTTTGAAAGTTTTTCTATGAGCTTGGGCTTGACCCTTTGTAAAGTATATATACTGAAAATAGGTCAAGATTGTTAGTATGCTGAAATATACTGAATAAAAACTCTTTTCTCTAAAAAATCTCTTCTTTTCTTATTCTCTATTTCTTGATTTATTTGATTATGCTTTCGTAGAGATCTCTAAGAAGTACTTCTTTGCTGCTTGGCTAATCACCGGCGTCCATGCCGATCCATGTGGGAAGAGCGCATATTCCCAACACTCCTTTCTTTTGAGTTTTTTTAAGAGAGTCTCAGATCAGCAAACTTTCATCTTTCTTCTCATACTTTGGAGAGTCCAAATTTTGAAGAAGGGAGCATCGGATCGACCGTCAAAGAAGGATCGGCACAGTACTAGCATGCTGCGCTGATTTCCTACATCAGACTTTAGATCAAAAATCGTAGGCTCGTGTGGACGACTCCTAAAGACTGGATGCATGTGCGGCTCATGACTTTATCCTCAAGCATGGATTAGTAAGTTAGAACGTCTAAACTTGCTTAGGTAATAGATTTGATCTATAAACTTCATACCCGCACTTGATTTAGTGTAGATCTAGGTTGATTTGATCAAACTTTTTCTTTCTTATTTGATTTTAATTTTTGATTTAATATCATATCTTAATCATATAATAGGTCTAAGATCTAGGTATTTACATGGTTATTTAAATAAATTCTAGATTTATTTAAGTCTTCTGCTGCAAGATCTTGAAAAGTTTCAAGATCGATCTGTGTAACCCAAGATCTGGTTCCTTCAATTAGTATCAGAGCTTAGGTTCTTATTACATAATTTTTATACTTGTCCAGATTATTTTTTAGATTAGATTTAATTAATAATCTAATTATTAAATTTAGAATTAAAAAAATAAAATATTTTAGATTGCACGGACTATTATAAGATTGTCCTGCTGTAAAATTTATCCCTTACAGTGAATAGGTTGTCCTAGTACGTACTGATCTAAAATATTGATCATAAAATTTTAGATTAGATTTAAAAGATTTTATGATCTGATTAAAAATATTTTAATCTAATTTCAATCATCATAAATATGTTAGATTTGATCTAGGATGATCTATGATTGATTATTGTTTAAATTATTTTAATTACATGAACCTGTTTAGATTAGATCTAAAGTAGTTTTATGTTTATTTTACTTGCATATTGATTATGAATCAAACATGCAACTTGGTTGATAGAAGCATATCATAAAAATATTTTATAAATATGAAAATCATTTTTGAAAAGTCGAACCGCAATCCTCATCCCAAAACTTAATTGGGAATTAAGAAGTTGATTGATTAGGATCTAGGATTGTGAATTGAAAATCCTAAGACACAAATCATAACACATTGGGTTAAATCGGTTAGTGGGGATTAGGTTCATTAATTGGGTTATACCTAGGGTTAGATTAAAGAATGGACTTAATTAGAGAATTGACTAAATCTAATCAATTATTATCTTAGATTAGGTCAAGAATTCTCTAGATCAATTATAATAGTTGTAGTTGGTCAAGTCCATGTTTTCAACAAGACCCAGGATGAACTTTATTCTTCGCTATGCGGTCTAGCACGAACTGTTAGGTTGATCTAATTGAAACTAATTAAATCAGTTGGTGTCTAAGGTAAAATAGACCAGTGGTTTTTAATTGGCAGCCCGCTTACCTGACCATTTCTGATTGTGTCTAAGGCAAGCCTGGTAGACCCTTCCATTGATCGAGCTTACCTAACTTCTTGGTGAGATTATATTTTGATCAGATTGCTTGACTATTCGAGCTAACCTATGTCAGCTAGGTAAATCAGTTTGACTGATTTAGGTGCTCCTAGACCAGCCTATTAATGATCTCCCTTAAGCTAACTTGGTGAAGTTAGTGGGAGGATCATAACAAGCTGGTTAATTAGACCTACTCATTTCTATAAATAAATCCTCTAAAATTATTAGGTTCCTAAAATGAAATAGTTATATGATAACTAGATCATAGCCTTCCATTAAAGTGGATGATAATGGGTCAATCAGTTGGATAATCATTGGAGGCCCAAAGGCCTGGTGCTTATCAGTTGATGGAATTAACATTCATTATATGATCTCTTGGATACATCTTTCTAAATGATGGTCAGATGGGCCAACCAAAATTGAGCCTGATCATTCATTGGTTGGATAGGCCAAGTATGGTCATGTTAATGACTGGACCTAACTGGATCCTTTTCTGAGAAGGCCAAAGCCAACTGATCAAGGCCTGGGGCAAAATTTAATTACTGAAAATTGTTTGGAGAAATAATTGGTTATGAACCTATCCTTAGATGTACATGGGTGGGCCAACCAAAGTTGGGCTTATGTACACTCTATGTGGATTCTAGTACCCACTAAGAAATTAGGATAATTTCTTGAATTGGAGGTAGAGGCTACCAATTCGAATAAAATAGTGGGAGAAATCTTTTGATTAAAGTCTAAATCTTTAGGTTTAATGAATCAATTACTAATTAGATTTTGATTTTTCTTTATACAGATATGGCCACTTTTCTATCGCTTCGATTATTGTTGGATAATGATAAGTTGGTAGGATCCAACTTCGATAGCTGGTACTAAAAGTTGAAGATTATCCTGGAGCATGAACGGATCCTATATGTGCTGACGGATCCTACACATGAGGAGCCAGCTGCTAATGCACGTGGAACAGTCAGAGACACTTATCAGAAGTTGCTCAGTGACCGAACCATGACGTACTACATTATGCTGGCTGCGATGAGCGACAAGTTCAGTTGCAATTTTGAGACAGCTCAGCCAAATGAAATACTCCAAGTATTAGAGGATTCTTTTGGCACACCTGATGACGTTGAGAGGCACAAGACTAGTTGTGCCATCTTCAATGCCAGAATGCAAGATGGTGCCTCTGTCACTGATCATGTATTGTACATGATCGAGCTGATAGAATGCTTGAGCAAGCTCGGCTTTCCCTTGCACAAATAACTTGGAAAAGATGCAATACTGAACTCGCTGCCCAAGTCTTATCTTTCATTCCTTACAGATTATAGAATGTCAAAGTCTGAAGTGGACTACCATGGTTTACTGGGGTTACTTTAGAACTTTGAGAAGGATCACCAACTCCATAAGAAGTTGGTGAACTTAGTGGAAGGTTCATCTTCTTGTTCTCAATCTTTTGAAAAAGAAAAGAAGAATAAGAAGAAGAAAGCCAAGAAGGTGCATGTTCATACTAGGACAGTTGTGCAGGCTTAGACACCAAAGACCAAGCCCGATAAGAGTCAAGCTGAATGCTTTTTTTGCAAGAAGTGGGGGCACCGAAAGATGAACTATCCTCAATACATTGCCTCCCTGGATCCGAACAGGTAGAGAAAAAAATAAGCTATTGCTTGGCAAGGTATTTATATGATAATTTCTTATAATTTCTCTATTTATGATATTACTAACTGAGTATTAGATATCGATAGTCCTTACCATATTTGCAATTTATTGCAGGGGTTGCAAGTCAGTAGAAGATTCGAGCAAGGTGAGAAATTGCTGAACATTGGAGATGGAAGATCAGTTCCAGTTCTAGCTTTAGAAATTTTGAAACTTGTATTTGAATCTCATACTATTATTTTTAGTGATTGTCATTTTTGTTCTAGTTTTTTTTTAAATATCATTTCTATAAGCCTTTTGGTCATGAACAATTATGAAATTTTAATAAAGAAATGAGTTTGTAATGTCATTGTGAATGATGTTACTGCTTTCTATGGATAATTGAACAATGGTGTATATATGTTATCATGACCTATTAATGTAGTCTATTCTACTAGCAAGCACCCTAGATTAGATAGCATATCAGATATCTACTTATGGCACTATAGGCTAGGTCATATAAACAAGAATAGGATAAATAGGTTGACTCAGGAGGAAATTCTCGAAGTTAATGATTGTGAATCACTTCCAACCTATGAGTCCTATCTTCTTGGTAAAATGTCCAAGTCATCTTTTACTAAAAAAGGTGAGAAAACCAATGAGCTCTTAGGTCTAGTACATACTGATGTATGTGGATCAATGAGCACAAGTGCCAGAGGTGGATATGTTTACTTCATCACTTTCACAGATGATTTATTCAGATATGGATTTATCTATCTGATGAAACATAAGTCAAATTCTTTTAAAATGTTCAAACGATTCTGAAGTGAAGTAGAAAAATAAATTGAAAAGAGTATTAAAACTCTTTGATCTGATCGAGGAGGAGAATACCTTTCTAGTGAGTTTCTCATATATCAAGGAGAGAATGAAATTCTCTTCCAATGGGCTCCTCTTGGAACACCACAGCATAATGATGTGTCTAAAAGGAGGAATTAAACTCTATTAGACATGGTTCGATCCATGATGGCATTTGCCAGCTTGTTGATATCCTTCTGGGGATATGCACTCGAATTAGCTTATTATTTATTAAATAGGATTCCAAATAAGTCTGTAGTTAAAATACCATATGAGATATGGACAGGGCGTAAGCCAGCACTTTCACATCTTAGGATTTGGGGGTGCCCGGCTTATGTCAAATGGTTAGTTACAGACATACATGGACCTAGGTCTGATAAGTGCACATTCATAGGTACCCAAAAGAGACCAAAGGATACTATTTCGACCATACTGATGAACAAAAGGTATTCGTCAATCTTAGGACAACATTTTTGGAAAAGAAGTTCCTTGATGAAGGAACTATTGCCTCTAAGGTTGAACTTGATGAAGTTCAACAGTTAGAAAGTCCGACACAAAATATTGAACCTATGTCGGATTTGATCAGATCAGATTCGAAGCCTAGTGAACCCATACTATTAAGGTGATCCGGTAGAGTACCCCACCATCTGGATAGATTATGGATTCTTGGTCCAAGATGGTGATCCCATCGAACTTGATGAGAACGATGAAGACCCGATCACTTATATGGATGCAATGTAGAGACCCAACTCTAAGAAATGGCTAGAAGCCATGAGATCTGAAATGAATTTCATAAAGGTCAATGATGTGTGGAAATTAGTTGACCCACCTAAAGGGGTTAAATCCATTGGATGTAAATGGATCTTCAAAAGGAAGAGGAGCACAGATGGAAAGGTGGAGACCTATAAAGCCCGTCTGGGTGCCAACGGGTATCGTCAACATTATGGTATTGATTATGATGAGATGTTCTCCCCTGTGGCAATGCTCAAGTCCATTCAGATCATGCTTGCCATTGCTACCCATCTGAACTATGAAATCTGGTAGATGGATATGAAGATAGCTTTTCTAAATGGAGAGCTGACCGAAGAGGTGTATATGATACAACCTGAAGGGTTCACATCCATAAATGAGTCCAAGATGTGCAAGCTTCAAAAATCCATTTATGGATTGAAGCAAGCATCTTGGAGTTGGAACATGAGTTTTGATAAAGTGATCAAAACATATGGCTTCATTAAGAATGGAAAAGAATCCTGCATTTACAAATAGATAAATGGTCTAGTAGTGGTATTCCTTATTTTGTATGTGGACGATATTCTCTTAATCGAGAATGACATCCCCACACTATAAGGAATAAAAGTTTGGTTGTCATCACAGTTCTCCATGAAGGACTTCGATGAAGCATCCTACATCCTAGGAATGAAAATTTATAAGGATAGATCTAAAAGGATGCTTGGTATATCTCAGTCCACGAACATAGAAACTATGCTGAAGAGATTCAGCATGGAGAATTTCAAAAAGGGCTATCCCTCAATAGGCCAAGAAATTTCTCTCTCTAAAAAGGATTATCCAACAACTGCTGAAGAGAGAGAGCGTATGAGTTTCTATATGCTTCGATAGTGGGATCTATTATGTATGCAATGATATGTATAAGATCAGATGTGGCAAACTCACTAGGAGTGGTGAGTAGATACCAGTCTGACCCTGAAGAAAATCACTCGAAGGTGGTTAAAACCATCCTTAAGTATTTGAGAAATATTAAAGACCAATGGTTGGTTTATGGTGAGTCAGATCTGAAGCTTGTGGAATTTACAGTCTTCAGCTTTCAATATGACCATGATGACAGTAAAAGTGTGTTGGGGTATATCTTTACTCTAAATAGTGGAGTCATCTGCTCGAAAAGTTTCAAGCAGCATATAGTGGTTGACTTTGTTTGTGAAGTAGAGTACATGGCAGTATCAGATGCAGCAAACAAAGCTGTGTGGCTAAGAAAGTTCATACCGAGCTTGGAGTAGCACCCTCCATTGATGGTCAAGTCCTGCTCTACTGTGACAGCACTGACACCATAGCTCAAGTAAAGAAACTCAAGGCACACTAGCAAACAAAGCACATTCTGCGCCGCTTCCATTTGATCCGTAAGATCGTGGATCGTGGTGACATTGACCTTCAGAAGATCGATGGAATGGAGAACCTAGCCAACCCCTTCACTAAAGCCCTAGCAATCAAGGAGTTCGACAACCATAAGTCGAAGATGGGTATTAGATACTATGCCGAGTGGCTTTAGGATAAGTGAGAGTTGATGGAAATTATGTCCCAAAGCCAATCATCATCCTATTGGTGGTTGAGATATTGTAATTAATTTATTAATTAATAAAAAATATTTTGACATATTTTTTATCAGAAGTTTACATCTTCTAATGAACTCCATTGTTGTGATGAAGTTCTTAGGACTATTTAGTTTTGATAAAAAGAGGATTTATTGAATAGTCCTTAAATTTGTTCTTGACCAAATGATAGGCTGTTAATTAGGATGACAGCATCTATCGAGCATAGGTTGCTATGTGCCATATAGGTTGGTTGTCCTCTTAACCAAGGTGTATGGAGACACTAGTATGGCATATAGGTGAGATGTATGGGTACATCATCATTGAACGTGACTAACTCTAGAGCATTCTACTGTCGAGAATGTCTCTAATTGGATATAGGTATAAGTATCCCTTAGACCTGAGATCATCTTAGTAACTTACAAGCAACTTATTATGCTTTGGTATCAGACTAACTAAATTTCTAATTCAGCAATGGAAGGCTTCTAGGCATAGTCAAGTACTTGTGAAGTTGGAGTGCGATCAAGATGGAATTGAGCACTCCATGAGTTGGAGAAGAATGTATCACTATATTTCAATATAGCAAAACCTTGGTCAGGATAATCCATCTGATGGATTTGGTATTTTGAAATACAATATGGACAAACTGATCAAAGTTGATAGTTGAACTCTGATGTGTCCTACGAGCATTATGGTCAAGGGGATGAATTATATGGAAACTATATCCTCATGGGTTCTAAGGATGGTGTTCTACACCTTCGACCTATCACGCCATCGGATATCATTGCTAGATGGTCACTTCAATTGGTACAAAAATTTATTTCTATGCTACCAGCTTAGGTTTGGATCTATGAGGTCACATACATTAGAGCTTATGATCTGATCAGATGGTTGATCAATGGTTCTAGGTTTAAACAATCAATATGATTGGTGTTTAACCTAGTGCAAGTATTGCAGGAGGATCGATTAGCAATTAGATTACTAATTGGCTTAATTTGAATAAGCCAATAGGTTGAGATTAAGTTTAATAAAATATAATTTAATTAGATTTAGTTTGGGCTTGATTGGATCAAGTCCAATTGATTTATTGGATTGGATAAGCCAAGTGCAAGGAAGAACTAGCTCTAGTCTAACTAGGACTTGGATTAACCCAATTTTTTAATTTGATTAAAAAATAAATTAAAATTAAATCTAATTCAAATCTAATTTAATTAAGTTCTTAAATGGGTTAAGGCCTTATTTAATTGGGTTGGTTTAATCTTGATTTTATTTGGTTAAAAGATCTTGTTTGACCAAGTCGAAACTAGGAGTCCTAGTCACACTAGGACTCCCTATCTCCTTGCACCACCTTGGTCCCAACGCCCTCCATACCTATTTTTTAGGTATTTTTCATAGAAAATCTCTTTCTTTCTGATTTCCATGCTCCCTCTCTCCCTCCAAGTCATATTTCGAAGTTAGGTGGAAGACCAAGTCAAAGGAGGAATTGGTTTTGCTTAGGATTCTTTGAGATAGAATCCTTATTGACCAAAACATCTTCCCTTGAGTGTTGTCCCCTCTTTTAATTAATTTTTCTCTTATTCCATGAAAATAATCTCCCTTTTTGTACACCCGCTCTTACTGGTCCATGCCAAAAATTGTGGAGGAGGCACCCAAGAGTTGGGCACCCATCTTGGGCGCCCCAACAACTTTCCATGTTTGGATATTCCTAGTTTAGGAATTTTGACCTAACTTGAACTTTTCTTTTTTCCTATTTATTGAATAAATTTTATTCTAATTTTTTTATAAAATATAGAGCTTTGGGAGAGGTTTAGGGTGTGCAAAAATCAGAAGAGGAGGGTCCTTGGGCATAGGGGTTCCATAGGCACCAAACTAGGTGACTAGGTGAGAGAAAAGAGAAGAAGAAGAGGATCTTCTTCTAGGACTGTTTTATTTTTAATCTCTCCTCCTTTCTTTTGAGTTTTTTTGTGAGAGTATCAGATCAGCAAACTCTCATCTTCTTCTCATATTTTTGAAAGTGTATATTTTGATGAAGGGAGCATCGGATTGACCGTCAAAGAAGGATCAGCACAGTACTAGCATGTTGTGTTGATTTCCTGCATTGGATTTCAGATCAAAGATCATAGGCTTGTGTGAACGACTCCTAGAGGGTAGATGCATGTGCAGCTCATGACTTCATTCTCAATTCTAGATCAGTAAGTTAGAATATCTAAACTTACTTAGGTAATACATCTGATCTATAAACTTCTTACCTACATTTGATGTAGTGTAGATCTTGGTTGATTTGATCAATCTTTTTCTTTCTTATTTGATTTTAATTTTTGATTTAATATCATGCCTTAATCATATAATAGATTTGAGATCTAGGTATTTACATGATTATTTAAATAAATTTTAGATTTGTTTAATTCTTTCACTGTAAGATCTTGAAAAGGTTTCAAAATCTACCTGTGAAACCCTAAATCTGATTCCTTCAGTTTTGACTTGGTCAAAGAAGATCTTTTAACCAAATAAAATCAAGATTAAACCAACCCAATTAAATAATGCCGTAAATGATTTATGGACTTAATTAAATTAGATTTAATTAGATTTAAATTTGATTTATTTTCTAGTTAAATTAGAAAATTGGGTTAATTCGAGTCCTAGTTAGACTAGGACTAGTTCTTCCTTGCACTTGGCTTATCCAATAAATTAATTGAACTTGATCCAATCAAGCCCAAACCAAATCTAATTAAATTATATTTAATTATACTTAATCTCAGCCTATTGGCTTAATCAAATTAAGTCAATTAGCAATCCAATTGCTAATCGATCCTCCTACAACACTTACACTAGGTTAAACACCAATCATATTGATTATTTAACCATAGAATAATTCTTAATCATTGATCAACCATTCGATCAGATCATAAACTCTAATGTGTGTGAGCTCATAGGTCCAAATCTTAGTTGATAGTATAGAAATAAATTTTTGTCCCAATCGAAGAGACCATCTAGCAATGATACCCGATGATCGAATAGGTTAAAGGTATAGAACACCATCCTTAGAATCCATGCGGATATAGTTTTCATATTATTCATCCTCTTGACCACAATGCTCATAGGACACCTCAAAGTTTAACTGTCAACTCTGATCAGGTTGTGCACAATATATTTCAAAATATCAAATTCATCTGGTGGATTATCTTGGTCAAGGTTTCGCTGTTTTGAAATATAATTATATATTCTTCTCCAACTCTTGGAGTGGTCAATTTCATCTTGATCACACTCTAACTTTGTAAGTGCTTAACTGTGCTTAGAATCCTTCCATTACTGAATTAAAAATTTAATTAGTCCGATACCAAAGTATAGTGAGTTGCTTACAACTCACTAAGATGATCTCAGGTCTAAGGGATACTTATACCTATATCTTATTAGAGACATTCTCGATAGTAGAATGCTCTGAAGTTGATCACGTTCAATGATGATGTACCCATACATCTTACCTATATGTCATACCTGTGTGTTTGCACTTCTTGGTTAAGAGGACAACCAACCTATATGGCATATAGCGATCTATGCTCGATATACGCTGTTGTCCTAATTAACAGCCTATCATTTGGTCGTGAACAAATTTAAAAACTAATCGATAAATCCTCTTTTTATCAAAACTAAATAGTCCTAAGGACTTCATCACAGTAATGAAGTTCATTAGAAGATGTAAACTTATGATGAAAAAGATGTCAAAATATTTTTATTAATTAATAAATTAATTATAATTAAAAAATAGCTCAACCATCAATAGGCTGATGATTGACTTTGGAACATAATTTCTAACAACTCTTACTTATCCTAAAGCCATTCGGCACAGTATCTAATATCCATCTTCGACTTATGGTTGTTGAACTCCTTGATTGTCAGGGCTTTAGTGAATGGGTCGACTAGGTTTTTCTTTTCGTCAGTCTTTTAAAGGTCGACGTCACCATGATTCATGATCTTACAGACCAAATGAAAGCAGTGCAGAATGTGCATTATCCATTGGTGTGCCTTCGATTCCTTTGCTTGAGCTATGGCACCAGTGCTGTCGCAGTAGAGCAGGACTGGACCATCAATGGAGGATGCTACTCTGAGCTCAGTTATGAACTTCGTCAGCCACATAACGTTCTTTGCTACATCTGATGCTGCCATGTACTCTGCTTCGCAAATAAAGTCAGCCACTATATGTTGTTTGAAACTTTTCCAGTAGATGACTCCACCATTTAGTGTAAAGATATACCCCAACACACTTTTACTATTATCATGGTGAGATTGAAAACTGGAGTCTATAAACCCCACAAGCTTCAGATCTGACTCATCATAAACCAACCATTGGTCTTTAGTGTTTCTCAAATACTTAAGGATGATTTTAACCATCTTTCAGTGATTTTCTCTAGGATCAAACTGGTATCTACTCACCATTCCTAGTGAGTATGCCACGTCTGATCTGATACATATTATTGCATACATAATAGATCCCACTATCAAAGAATATGGGATTCTACTCATATGCCCTCTCTCTTCAGGAGTTGTCAAACAATCCTTCTTAGAGAGAAATTTCTTAGTCGATTAGAAGATAGCCCTTTTTGGAATTCTCCATGCTGAACCTCTTCAGCACAGTTTCATGTACGTAGACTGGGATATATCATACATCCTTTTAGATCTATCCCTATAGATCTTCATTCCTAGGATGTAGGATACTTCACCCAAGTCCTTCATGGAGAACTGTGATGACAATCAGACTTTTATTCCTAGTAGTTTGGGGATATCATTCCCAATTAAAAGAATGTCATCCACGTACAAAATAAGGAATACCACTATTGGATGATTTGCCCATTTATAAATGCAGGATTCTTCTCCGTTCTTAACGAAGCCATACATTTTGATCACTTTATCAAAATGCATGTTCCAACTCCGAGATGCCTGCTTCAATCCATAAATAGATCTCTGAAGCTTGCACACCTTGGACTCATCTATGGATGTGAACCATTCAGGTTGTATCATATATACCTCTTTGGTCAGCTCTCTATTTAGGAAAGCTATCTTCACATCCATCTGCTAGATCTCATAGTCCAAATAGGCAATAATGGCAAGCATGATCCGAATGGACTTGAGCATTGCCACAGGAGAGAACATCTCGTCATATTCAATACCATAACATTGATAATACCCCTTGGCAACTAGACGGGCTTTATAGGTCTCTACCTTTCCATCTGCATCTCTCTTTCTTTTGAAGATCCATTTACACCCAATAGATTTAACCCCTTTAGGTGGGTCAACTAATGTCCATACATTATTGACCTTTATGGAATCCATTTCGAATCTCGTGGCTTCTAACCATTTCTTAGAGTTGGGTCTCTACATCGCATCCATATAAGTGATCGGATCCTCATCATTCTAATCGAGTTTGATGAGATCACCTTCTTAGAATAAGAATCCATAGTATCTATCTAGATGGCACGGTACT
Source organism: Cocos nucifera (assembly GCA_006176705.1). Lineage (NCBI taxonomy): Eukaryota > Viridiplantae > Streptophyta > Magnoliopsida > Arecales > Arecaceae > Cocos > Cocos nucifera. The sequence goes on along the minus strand of QRFJ01004676.1, from coordinate 65,645 downwards.
CTACCGGATCGCCTTAATGGTGCGGGTTCACTAGACTTCGGATATGATTTAATCAAATTCGACTTAGGTTCAACATTCTGTGTTGGACTTTTTACCTGTTGAACTTCATCAAGTTCAACCTTAGAGGCAACAGTTCCTTCACCAAGGAACTCCTTTTCCAAAAACGTTGCCCTAAAGTTGACGAACACCTTTTGTTCATTAGCATGGTAGAAATAGTATCCTTTGGTCTCTTTTGGATACTCTATGAATGTATACTTATTAGACCAAGGTCTAAGTTTGTTTGTAACTAACCGTTTGACATAAGTCGGGCACCCCCAAATCCTAAGGTGTGAAAGGCTGGCTTACGCCCTATCCATATCTCATATGGGGTTTTAACTACAGACTTACTTGGAATTCTATTTAATAGATAACAAGCCGATTTGAGTGCATATCCCTAGAAGGATATTAGCAAGCTGGCAAATCCCATCATGGATCAGACAATGTCTAACAAAGTCCGATTCATCCTTTTAGACTCACCATTATGTTGTGGTGTTCTAGGAGGAGTCCATTGAAAGAGAATTTCATTCTCTCGTAGATATGTGAGAAATTTACTAGAATGATATTCTTCTCCTCGTTCAGATCGAAGAGCTTTAATACTCTTTCCAATTTATTTTTCTACTTTACTTTGGAATCATTTGAATATTTTAAAAGAATCCGACTTATGTTTCATCAAATAGACATATCCATATCTGGATAGATCATCTGTGAAAGTGATGAAGTAGACATATCCACCTCTGGCACTTATGCTCATTGGTCCACATACATCAGTATGTATTAGACCTAAGAGCTCATTGGCTCTCTCATCTTTTCCAGTAAAAGGTGACTTGTTCATTTTACCAAGAAGACAGGACTCACAGATTAGAAGTGATTTACAATCATTGACTTCGAGGATTTCCTCTTAAGCCAACCTATTTATCCTATTTTTATTTATATAATCTAGCCTACAGTGCCATAAGTAGATATCTGATATACTATATAATTTAGGATGCTTACGAGTAGAATAGACTACATTAATAGGTTGTGGTAACATATATGAACCATTATTCAATTATCCATAGAAAGCAGTAACACCATTCATAATGACATTACAGGTTGTGATAACATATATACACCATTATTCAATTATCCACAGAAAGTAGTAACACCATTCACAATGACATTACAAACTTATTTCTTTATTAAAATTTTATAATTATTCATGGCCAAAAGGCCTGCAGAAATGATATTTAAAAAAAATTAGGACAAAAATGACAATCACTAAGAACAATGATATGAAATTCAAATACAAGTTTCAAAATTTTTAAAACTAGAACTGAAACTGATCTTCCATCTCCAACGTTTAGGAATCTCTCGCCTTGCTCGAATCTTCTACTTGCAACCCCTGCAATAAATTACAAATATGGTAAGGGCTACTGGTATCCAATACCCAATTAGTAATATCACAAATAGAGAAATTGCAAGAGTTATTATAAAAATATCTTGCCCAGCAAAAGGTTGCTTCTATCTCTACCTGTTCGGGTCTAGGGAGGCAATGTACTGAGGATAGTTCCTCTTCTAGTGCCTCCGCTTCTTGCAGAAGAAGCATTCAGCTTGACTCTTATTGGGCTTGATCTTCCTAATCTGGTCCTGCACTGATGTCCTAGCCTAAACTTTCACCTTCTTTGTTTTCTTATTCTTGTTCTTCTTTTCTTTCTTAAAGGGTCGAGAACTAGAAGACGAACATCCCACTAAGTTCACCAACTCTTTATGGAGCTGGTGATCCTTCTCAAAGTTTTGAAGTAACCCCAGTAAGCCATGGTAGTTTACCTCAGACTTTGTCATTCTGTAATGAGTAAGGAAAGAAAGATAGAACTTTGGCAACGAGTTTAGTATTGCATCTTTCCCAAGTTATTCATGCAAGGGAAGGCCGAGTTTGCTTAAGCACTTTATCAGCTCGATTATATACAGTACATGATTAGTGATAGAGGCTCCGTCCTGCATTCTGACGTTGAAGATGGCACAACCAGTCTTGTGCCTCTCAATGTCATCGGGTGTGCCAAAAGAATCCTCCAATACTTGGAGCATTTCATTTGGCTGAGCTATCTCAAACCTACAACTAAACTCATCGCTCATCACAGCCAGCATAATGCAATGCACCGTGGTTCGATCACTAAGCCAATTCTAAAAAGTATCTCCGACTGTTCTATGCGCAGCTGGCTCCTCAGGTGTAGGATCCGTCAACATATATAGGATCCGTTCATGCTCCAAGACAATCTTCAACTTTCGGTACCAACTATCGAAGTTGGGTTCCACCAACCTATCATTGTCCAACAATGATCGGAGTGATAGGGAAGTGGCCATGTCTACACAAGGAAAAACCAAAACCTAATAAGAATTGATTCATTAAACCTAAATATTTGGACTTTAATCAAAAGATTTCTTCCACTATTTTATTCAAATTGGTTGCCTCTATCTTTAACTCGGAAAATTATCCTAATTTCTTAGTGGGTATTAGAATCCACATAGATTGTATATGAGCCCAACTTTGGTTAGCCCACCCATGTACATCTAAGGATAAGTTCATAACCAATTACTTCTCTAAATAATTTTTAATAATTAAATTTTATCCCAGGCCCTAATCAGTTGGCTTTGGCCTTCTCAGAAAAGGGTTCAGTTAGGTCCAACCATTAACATGACCATACCAGGCCCATCCGACCAATGAATGATCAAGCCCAACTTTGGTTGGCCCACCTGACCACCATTTAGAAAGATGTATCCAAGAGATCATATAATGAATGATAATTCCATCAATCAATAAGCACCAGGCCTTTGGGCCTCCAATGATTATCCAACTGATGGATTCATTATCATCCACTTTAATGGGAGGCTATGATCCAGTTATCATATAACTATTTTATTTTAGAGATCTAATAATTTTAGAAGATTTAATTTATAGAAGTAAGTAGGTTAGATTAATCAGTTTGTCATGATCCTTCCATTAACTTCATCAAGTCAACTTAAGAGAGACCATTAATAGACTGGTCTAGGAGCACCTAAATCAGTCAAACTGATTTACCTAGTTGACATGAATCAGCTCGAATAGTTAAGCGATCTGATCAAAACATAATCTCTCCAAGAGGCCAGATAAGTTCGATCAGTGGAAGGGTCTGTCAGGCTTGTCTTGCTAGCTGTCAATTAAAAACAGCTGGTCTGGTTTACCTTAGACACCAGTTAGTTTAATTAGTTTCAATTAGATTAACCTAACAGTTCATGCTAAACTGCGTAGCCGAGAATCAAGTCCATCTTGGGTCTTGTTAAAGATATGGACTTGACCAACTACAACTATTGTAATTGATCTAGAGAATCCTTGACCTAATCAAAGATAATAATTGATTAGATTTAGTCAATTTTCTAATTAAGTCTATTCTTTAATCTAACTCTAGGTCTAACCAAATTAATAGACCTAATCTTCACTAACCCATTAATCCAATGTGTTATGATTCGTGTCATAGGATCTTCAATTCACAATCCTAGAACCTAATCAAAAAACTTCTTAATTCTTAATTAAGTTTTGGACTAAGGGTTGGGGTTTGGCTTTTCAAAAATAGTTTTTATGTTTGTAAAATATTTTTACAACATGGTTCTATCAACCAAGTTGCATGTTTGATTCATAATCAATATGCAAGTAACATAAACATGAATCTACTTTAGTTCTAATCTAAACAGATTTATATAATTAAAATAGTTTCAATAATAATCAATCATAAATCTTTCTAGATTAAATCTAACATATTTATGAAGATTAAAATTAGATTAAAATATTTTTAATTAGATCATAAATTTTTTTAGATCTAATTTAAAATTTTATGATCAATATTTTAGATCAGCACGTACTAGGACAATCTATTCACTGTAAGGGATAAACCTTACAGTATGACAACCTTATGACAATCTGTACAATCTAAAATATTTTATTTTTAAATCTAAAAATATTTTAAATCTATTAAATTATAAATAAAATTAGATCAAATCTAATAAATTTATGATTAGAGTCAGATCATCATGAACTAGGACTACCTATTCACTTTAAGGGGTAAACCTTACAGCAGGACAACCTTATGGTAGCTCATGAGATCTAAATTTTTATTTTTAATTTTAGATTTAATAATTAGATTATAAACTAGATATAATCTAAGAAATAATTTGAACATATACAAAACTTATGTAATAACAATCTTGCTCTGATACTAATTGAAGGAACCAGATCTAGGATTTTACAGGTAGATCTTGAAAACTTTTTTAAGATCTTGCAGTGGAAGACTTAAATAAATCAAATATTTATTTAAATAAATATGTAAATATGTAAATCTTAGATCTATTATATGATCAAGATATGATATTAAACAAAAAATTAAAATTAAATAAGAAAGTAAAAGGTTGGTCAAATCAACCTAGATCTACACTACATTAAATGCAGGTATGAAGTTAATAGATCAGATCGATTACCTGAGCAAGTTAGACATTCTAACATGCTGATCTAGGCTTGAGGATAAAGTCATGAGCCACACACGTGTCCAGTCTCTAAGAGTCATCTACACGAGCCAATGATCTTTGATCTGAAGTTTGATGCAACAAATCAGTACAGCATGCTAATACTGTGCTGATTCTTTTTCGATGGTAGATCGATACTCCCTTCTTCAAAATTTAGACTCTCCAAAATATGAGAAGAAAGATGAGAGTTTACTGATCTGAAACTCTCTCAGAAAAATCTCAAAAGGAGGAAAAGAGATGAATAAAACAGCCCTAGAAGAAGACCCTCTTCTTCTTCTCTTTTCTCTCAGTTAGACACCTAGTTTGGTGCCTATGGAACCCCCATGCCCAAGGACCCACTTCCTCTGATTTTTGCACACCCCAAACCTCTCCCAAATCTCTATATTTAATGAAAATTTTAGCTAAAGATTCATCCAATAAATAGAGAAAAAGAAGAGTTCAAGTTAGATTAAAATCCTAGAATAGGAATGTCCAAATATGGGAAGTTGTTGGGGCGCCCAACTCTTGGGCGCCTCCTCCATAATTATTAGTGTGGACTAGCAAGGGAGGGTGCACAAAAAAGAAGATTATTTTTATGGAATAAGAGAAGAATTAATTAAAAGAGAGGGTGGCACTCAAGGGAAGGTATTTTGGTCAACAAGGATTCTATCTCATAGAATCCTAAGCAAAACTAACTCCTCTTTTGACTTGGTCTTCCAACAAATTGCCTTTTGAGAAAAGAAAGAGAGAAAGAGGGCATGAGAAGCCATTGGAGTGGAGAATTTTTATGTAAAAAATAAAATAGAAAGAGCATGGAATGTGAGGATTAAGTGGCGCAAGTGATAGAGAGTCCTAGTCACACTAGGACTCCTGTTTTGACTTGGTCAAACAAGATCTTATAACCAAATAAAATCAAGATTAAACCAACCTAATTAAATAAGACCCTAAATCATTTAAAAACTTAATTAAATTAGATTTAATTCTAATTTATTTTCTAATTAAATTAGAAAATTGGGTTAATCCAAATCCTAGTTAGACTAGGACTAGTTCTTCCTTGCACTTGGCTTATCCAATAAATCAATTGGACTTGATCCAATCAAGCCCAAACTAAATCTATTTAAATTATATTTAATGAAATATAATCTCAACCTATTGGCTTAATCACATTAAGCCAATTAGAAATTCAATTGCTAATCGATCCTCCTGCAATACTTGCCCTAGGTTAAACACCAATTGTATTGATTGTTTAATCCAAGAAAGATTCTTAATCACTGATCAAGCATCCGATCAGTTCATAAGCTCTAATGTATGTGACCTCATAGGTCTGAATCTAAGTCGATAGCATAGGAGTAAATTTTTATACCAATCAAAGTGATTATCTAGCATTGATACCCGATGATCGGATAGGTCGAAGGTATAGAACACCATCCTTATAACCCATAAGGATATAGTTTCCATATAATTCATCCTCTTGACCATAATGCTTATAGGACACCTCAGAGTTCAACTATCAACTCTGATCAGGTTGTCCATATTGTATTTCAAAATATCAAATCCATCTGATGGATTATCCTGGCCAAGATTTTGCTATATTGAACTAAGGTGATACATTCTTCTCCAACTCTTGGAGTGCTCAATTCTATCTTGATCACACTCTGACTTTGCAAGTACTTGACCGTGTCTAGAAGCCTTCCATTATTGAATTAGAAATTTAATTAGTTTGGTACCAAAGCATAGTGAGTTGCTTGCAAGTTACTGAGGTGATCTCAGGTCTTAGGGATACTTATACCTATATCCCATCAAAGACATTCTCGATAGTGGAATGCTCTGAAGTTGGTCACGTTCAATGATGATGTACCTATACATCTTACCTGTATGCCATACCAATGTCTCCACACTCCTTGGTTAAGAGGATAACCAACCTATATGACATATTGCGATCTATGCTCCATAGATGCTATTGTCCTAACTATCAGCCTATCATTTGGTCGTGAAGAAATTTAAGGACTATTCGATAAATCCTATCTTTATTGAAACTAAACAGTCCTAAGGACTTCATCACAATAATGGAGTTTATTAGAAGATGTAAACTTATGATGAAAAAGATGCCAAAATATTTTTATTAATTAATAAATTAATTATAATTATAAAATAGCTTAACCATCAATAAACTATTGATTGGCTTTGGGACATAATTTCCAACAACTAGTATGACATGCATGTGAAATGTAAGGGTACATTTCACTAATCATGACCTAATTGCTGAGCTCTCTGCTATCAAGAGTTGCTTAAGAAGGATATGGATATAGGTGTCTCTTAGGCTTGAGATCATCATGGTGACTGACAAGCAACTCATTGTACTTTGGTACTGGACTACCTAAATTTCTAATCCAATGATGGAAGGCTACTTGGTGCAGTCAAGTATTTATTTAGTCGATGCATGAGTCAAGATGGGAATGACCCCTCTAGGTGTTGGAGTAAATGCATCACTATATTTCAATTTAGCAAAGTGTTGGAGCAAATGCATCACTATATTTTAATTTAGCAAAATCTTGATTGGGGTAGTCCATATAATGGATATTCAATTTTGAAATACAATGTAAATGATTCTTAGAGTTCACAGTTAAATCTTAGGTCATCTTTTCAGCATTTAGATTGAGAAGATGAATTATATGGTAATCATATGCCATAGATTCATGAATGTTGCGATGCGGTTATTCGACCTATTCAGACGTCGGATACTATTGCTAGATGGCATATCAATTGGTATAGAAATTGATTTTTGTGCTATTAGCTTAGGATTCAAACCTATCAGGTCACACATAATTGGAGTTTCTACCTAATCTGATGGTTGATCAACAGTTCCAATGGTTTGGAAATTTGGGGTCAAGACTTCTACTGGACTAAAACTCTATGATCGAAAATCCCACTAAATTAGAACTCTACCTTCATGGGTCCCACTAGACTAGGACTCTAATATTATTAGAGAATTAATTAATAATTTAATTATTAATTAGCTTAATTTGATTGAGTGATGAGGATTCGATCAAATCTGATTGAATTGGATTCGATTGGGTTTGACCCGATTAGGTTATGAGATGACCTAATCGCTATGGCATATTCGATCCTAATTTGATCAAGGGTTAGACTCAATTAATTTTTAATTTGATTAGATTTTAATTGGATTATATTAAGTTTAATTTGATTAGGTTTGTCCTGGTCTAATTGGGTTTGGACAAATGGGTTTGGACAAAATCTAGTTGGACAAGTTCAAAATTTCAAATTCAATCTCCCTGCACCATGTCAATTTGACCCATGCCCTTCTCACAAATTTTGAAATTGCGTGAGAGTTCTCCATGCCAAAATTTGATGTTTGCACCCTCCCTTTTCTTCCTTTGACCTGGTCTTAGTGTTGGATCAGATCAGATTGAAATTGATCTTAAATTTTGAATTCAAGTGGCAACTGGTTGAAACAAGTTCAACCACCTATCTTATCCATTCTCCATGGCACCATGAATCTGTTGCACATATTTTTTGGGTGATTTTTAAGTAAGGGCATGCAGAAGGAGAGTTCTTCTACTCATCACCAACTTGAACGAGGCATTGGAAGTGGATAGACATCCATTTGAATTCAAATTCAAGTGGGAGGTTGAAATTGTTTCAACCTCCCATACTTATCTCCTCCCATGCTTTTTGCCCATTAGATTGTCGCCAATAAAAGGGGAAAAATTTTGGGCATGCATGAGGAGGAGAGGAGGCTTCATGAGGAAGATTTCCAGATAAGGGGCACAAGTTTTGAGGGTGGAAAATTTAAAAGAGAGAGAAAGGTTTTCTTGCGCCTACTCTATCCCTTCATGCCACTTGTTCCATTTTTTCTCTTTGGTCACCCATTCAAAAAGGGGGTTTGAGTGTGGGTGTTTGGCAGACAGGAGAGTTCTTGTACCATGAAAATTTGTTTCAAAAAAAATTCCAAAGAGAGAGGGTGTGAGAGCATTTTCGGGCGTTAGGGTTTTCAGGTATGCGTAGGCCCTAGGGTTAGGACCTAGGTTTGGGTGGTGAGTTTGAGCATTGTGAGCTTCATCTTTCCACCAAATCTTCCACACTATCTCATCATCCTCCATACGGTGTCTTCTGACCTTCTAAAGCATCCAAGAGTTTGGGAGAAGGTGGTCAATAGGATCGACCAAGATCAGTTGTCAAAGGCTCCGGTAAGGAGCTAGCACTCTAGTGGAGCTAGTCGAGACTAGGAGCTCTGTATGGACCATCCATAGGGGCCAGATGATTACATGGATATATTGCAACATGAGGAGACTTCTTTCTAGGGTTATCAGGTTGAGGAGTTTGTCTATCCATGCACAAATATCATATTTTGAACATGAGTAGAAAAGTAAATTTGATTTACTGTTCCTTGCATTCATTAAATTTCTATTACATATAAGCATGTCTATATCCTAGTGTAGAATTTATGATATGATCATTACATGCATAAAATTAATGTTAGATTAATTTTACCTTCTACTATAAATTTAAATTTAAAAAAGTTTTGAAAAGCATGCCTAGAACCCAATGCCGATTCTAATAGTGGTATCAGAGCACTAGGTCGCATGACATGCTTTATATGTTAATTAGAATATGAATGCATGCATATATGATATATTTTAGATCCAGATAACTTAGAAATTGAGGATGAATAAGCCACCAAGCCATCTGATCATAAGGGATAAGTATAGTTTCAAGGCCATCTCATTTCATTCGATAGGGATCTCTTATGGCAGTAGGGATGCCACCATGAACTCATTCATTAACATGAATAGTGAAAGAATTTTTTTTATTAAAATTATTTTAATATAAAAGTTAAATATGAATGTATTTAGATTAGATCTAAAATATTGATTCATGATTTAATTTTCATTATATACTTGATTTTTTATTATGAAACTAGCAATAGGTTGCTATTTATGAAATGAGCTAATCCATTTATGAAATGAATCGACCCATTTAGTGAATAAAAAATAAAGAAAACCTTTTAAAATTAAAAATTATTTTTAAAATGCTGAACCCCAATCCATTAGCCCAAAACTTAATTAAAAGAATTAAGTGTTATATAGTAAGATCTAGAATTATAAATTAAAGATCCTAAGATAAAAGCATAAGACTATAGGTTAGAGGGTTAGATGAATTAGGTCTATTAATTTGGTTAAACCTAAGGTTAGTTAAAGAATGGATTTAACTAGAGTAATTGATCAAATCTAACCAAATATTGAATTAAATTAGGCCAAAGCCACTCTAGATTCAACTTTAATAGTTATAGTTGGACAAGTTCATATCTTTAACAAAGATCAAGATGGACTTGATTCATGGCTAAGCAATGCAGTCCAAAATTACTAGGTCGATCAGATGGAACCTAATTGACAAGTTGGCATCTAATGTAAGTTTGGCAGTCTAGACTAGTGGTTTTTAATTAGGAGCTACTCGCACTAATTCGATTTTTGATGAGTTAATGGCATATCCCTTCTACTGATCTCACTTACCTGACTGACATGGTCGATTAAGATTTGATTAGATCACTTGGTGATTCAAGCTCACCTATATTATTAGGAATTAGTTTGATTGGTTTCAATCAGTAAGATTGAATTAGATGCCACCATGGATCGAATTTGATCCTAGTCCTCATCTATTGACTTGGTGAAGTCGCTGAGAGTAAATTGGTCTATGTCTTCTCTATGCTTAAGTCACATGTAAACTAAATTTTCTAAATTATTTGATTCTTATAAATGATAAAGTTATGAGGATAACTAAGTCATAGCCTTCCATTAAGGTGAATGATAATGAGTCCAATTTTCTAGATGGATATTGGAGGTGCCTTACACCTGGTGTTTATGTGGATATTAAAATTACTATCCATCAAATGATGATTTGGTCGCACTTTCTGAATGGCAATCAGGTTGGCTAGAGCTTTCCTCAAGCCTGATCTTCATTCATTTGATGCATCGAACTCAATCTTGTTAATGGTTGGACCAAACTAGATCTTTTCAGTGGAGACTATAGCCTACTAAATTATTTCCTAGGGCAAAAATAAATTACTAAAAATTATTTAGAGAAATAATTAGTTGTGCACCTACCTATAGATGCACACGAATTGGCCAGAGCTTTCCTCAGCCCCGTTTGTAGGCTATGTAGATTCCAATACCAATTAAGGAGTTAGTATAATTTTTTGAATTGGAGGTAAAAGCTACCAATTCATAAAAATATTAGGACTTTTAGACTAAAGTCCAAGTCTTTAGGATTAAATAATTCGAGTACTAATATGGTCTTGTATTTTTCTTTCAGTTGAATAGAATGGCTTAGTGTAAGTTCGCTCCATTCACTATTGGATAGTGTCAAGCTTACAGGACCTGATTTCAAGAAGTTTAGTGTTGATCCTAATTAGGCAAATTCGAAGAGGAATAGTCCTCTTAACTCGAATAGGCTGAATAGGAGAAATCAGTAAGGAGTTGCAAGTCAAGGCTATTATATGATAACACCTTGCAATTACTCTATTTGTAATACATCTACCTAGATATTAGATATCGGGAGTTTAGTTCACATTTGTAATTCATTGCATGGACTTCAAATTGGTAGAAAGTTTGAGGATGATGATAGATTCTTGAATGTTGGGGATGGAAGAAATGTTCCAGTCCTAGCATTGAAAACTCTTGAGCTTATTTTCAAAACTAATAATGTTATTTTAAGTGACTATCACTATTATCCATCTTTTATGATGAATATAATATCTATTGGGCTTTTGGCCCAGGATGGTTATTATTTGTCAATAAAAAAAAATTATTATGATATCATTATGAATAATGTTACAATAATATAAGGACAATTAAGAAATGACATTTATGTTTTATTACAGCCTATAAGTGCAATGTACATATCAAATAAATGTCTGAAACTAGATAATATTATCGATGCCAATCTTTGGCATTGTCGGCTCAGTCATATAAACAAGAATAAGATCAACAAGTTAGTTAAGGAACATATATCCTTAACATCGATGATTATGAATCATTAACTACCTATGAGTCCTGACTTCTTAGTAAATTGACCAAATCAGCTTTTACTAGAAAGGATGAATGGGCCACTAATCTTTTGGATCTAGTACATAGTGATGTATGTAGACCAACGAACATAAGTGCTAGAGGTGGATATTACTACTTCATTATATTTACTGATGATCTATCTAGGTATGGGTATGTCTATCTTATGAAGAGTAAATTTGATTCATTTTAAATGTTCAAACGATATCGCAATGATTAGAAAAATAATTTGAAAAGAGTATTAAAACTCTTCGATCAGATCGAGGAGGTGAATATCATTTTAATAAATTTTTGATATATCTAGAAGAGAATGAAATTCTCTCATAATGGATCCTTCCTGGAATACCATAACATAATGGAGTGTGTTGGTGTAGAAATCTGTGTGGACGCTAGAGGTAGCTGAAGTTAGGAAGGCAAAGCCGCTGATGGAACCTACAAAATAAAGTCTAAACTAGAGATGGGTGGCTCCGGTAGGACCCTCCAATGCTTAAGTCAATTCTCTGACCAATTGGAATGGAGTGCTCAGAAAATAAAGAAGCAGAGTAACGAGGAGGAAAAAGAGCTTAAAGGAAAACATATCGAAAGAATCCCTTTTACAGATGGAGCATGTAACAAACTGATGGTACCAGCCATAACTATCTGATAGTGGACCACTGAGGCCACGTGGAGTTTGTTATGGAGAGTAGGCTATCATTTATCGTGATTTGTAGGTAGTTGGGATTCATTTGAAGAAGTTTGGATAGAGATTGGGGATCTCTATGCCTGCCAATTGATTACAAGTGTTGGCAAGTTGGGTTCGGGATTGGCTGGCCGAGCTTGAGAGTCAATCTTTGTATAGTGAACTAGCATCTGGTTGAAGTCCATCAAAGTGGTCTTCTTATGGCTTTGAGAAATTCAGCCATATTTTAGGTCATCTATAGGTGGGCCTTTTTCGACTGAGTTTGACTAGAGGTAGCATGATTGGAGGAGTCCATTCAGAAGGAGCATGACTGTAAGAGTTCATCTAGAAGGAGCATTGCTGAAAGAGTCCATCTAGAAAGAGCACTACTAAAGGAGTCCATCCAGAAGGAGCACTACTGAAGAAGTCCATCTAGAAGGAACACGGCTTAAGGAGTCTATCCGAAAGGAGCGCAACTGAAGGAGTCTATCGTTTACAACATGGGACTTCATCTATCTTCGAAATTCATCACCGATCAAGGTTTGGGAAACTAGGCTTTGGCCTTATTGTTGAGAAGATAGGCAAATTCCCATAGAATGAAAGTTAGTGACCAAGAACTTTGGTGGAGGTTATTTTACCCCAGACACTAGTCCCCCTACTCTCGAGTTTAAATTTTGGATGAAGAGAGTACAAAAGCTACTAATGCCAAAGTCTTTCCATGCCAGTCTTATTCCCACTCTTGAAAAATTAATCAATTTGGCCTTTTATGAATTGGCATTGATGTTTTTAATGCTAGATGACCTAAAGGGATGAAATTCTTTAAAAATTCATCCGGCACGAAGCTCCATGTTGTGATGCAATTACTGTCCTGATAGGCGTTTGGAGTGAGTGGGGCATGCGGCAGGCTAGGATCAACTAAGGGGGGTCTGTAATCATAACTTTCACTAATTTTGTATGCCTATTTAAGTCCTTTTTTCTAGCTCTTCACCTCCGTCCGAGTCTTCCTCCTTCCTTCATCCATTCTTCTCCATCTTCGAGTGTTCCGCCCTTTCCTTCGATTTTTCAGCCATCAATGACTGATTCCTACTCTCTCAACCGTCTCGCATTATTTCTTCTCATTCACAACCCTTCCAACTGTTGGAGTCCCTCTTGACTGCATCTCATCTTTTCGGTCATCTCCTTATCAATTTAGGTTAGTCCTCCATCACTCTCTTCTTCTTTTCTTATGTTTTTTGGCCTTTTAGTCTTCTATATGAGTTTCGTTGTTTTTTCGATAAGGTTTTATAACCTTTTTCTCACCGCTTTCCCAGAGATTTTTAAATTTTCTTTGATCTAAATGTCTTCCAAAACTTCATGATTGTCCGATTCTAGAAGTCCGTCTGGTCCATCTTTCCAAAATCCTAACTCCAAAGAAAAGACAAAACTTAAGAACGTACCTCGACCGAACTTCATACCCAAAATCATTTCATGTTCTTTATCCCATAATGATCTTTCCTCAATTAGAATCCAATATGGAATCCTGCCTTAGTATGAATTAGAACTCCCTGGACCAAATGACCAAGCTTGTTCCCCTCCTCCAGGCTATTTTTTTCTATATTTATAGGCTTTTTGTGCTGGACTTAGACTTCCTTTCCTCTTTTTCGTAATTATCCTCTTTCGCTTTTTAGATATTTTCTTTGCCTCTATAGTGCTAAGCTCCTATAGGTTCATTATTGGCTTTATCTCTCTTTATTTCTCTACTAAAGTTCGGCCAACCATTTTCCTATTCCAAAATTACTATACTTTCAAACATCATCCTTCTGTGAATGACCAGTGATACTTCTCGCCCCAGTTCGATAAGAAAGAATTATTGAAAGAAGCTCCTTCTTCTATTCACAACTGGAAGGAGAAGTTGTTCTTTGTGTCCTGCCCAATCCTAAAGTTAGGGCTTCCCCCTTGGGGTCTTCCTAGAGAGTCGGTTCGCCGAGCTTCCAGATTAGATAGGCAAAATCTTGACACCTATAATAAACTGAAGAATTATAAAATTTCATCATTGTTCGAACTCCTCTGTGAGCAACTTATGTTCAACTTTTGCCTTAGCCCTCTTAATTCTATTGGTATATCTTTGCATTTCACAAATTTCATTCTCGTATATATATATATATATATATATATATATATATATATATATATATATATATATATATATATATATATATATATATATATATATACATATATTTTGATCATGCCCCCTTCTTTATTGTAGAGATGGATGCTAAGGTAGTTGAAATGCTTGCTAAGGGACTTTAGAGACATAAGAGAAAAGGGAAAGCACTCATCGAGGTTTCAAAGAAGGCAAGGATCGATAACCCAAGGTTTGCAATATCCATCGATGCCACCACTGTTCTCGAGATCGCTGGTGGCATCGAGGTTGTTCTGGCTATCGAGGTTGGTGCTGCTGATAGGATCATAGTGCTTTTGACATATGCAAGCCCTCCTACTGAAGTTCAAGTTCCAGAGCTTCCTGTGGGAGGAGAAAAGAAAGAAAAAGAAAAGGAGAAAAAAGTCGATCATCGTAAAGGTATGATGCAAAGCTCGTCCCAATAAGTCTGATGATGGTGAGGAGGACTCAGAAGAAATTTTTTTTTACAACTGGGACATCATCAGGGACTTGGTTGATAAGTTTGCCCTACCCGAGGTGGTAGACAAGATCGTTGACTTCATTTATGAGTACTACACTTGGAATTTTCTTGGGACCTTCCTTAAGGTAATCACCTTATCTTTTTCCTCTTTTTTTTCTTTTATGCATCTAACCCAATTTACTCCTTGCAGTTGGATCACCAGTTGCTTATCCATAACAAAATGGTGAACCACTTGAGATCGAAAGCGTTGAAGGCTCAAGAAGATCACCAAGCTAAGGTCAGCCACCTTCAGGAGGAGAAAGCTGCCAAAGTTGACCACCTCACAAAATAAAAGGCTACCGAGGTTGGGACTCTTCAAGAGGCTCTTAAGAAGGAAGAGCAACAATCAACGGGGCTGAAGGCTGCTTTGGCCTTCAAAGAGGAGAGGAGGAAAAAGGTTGAAGCTAAGATTGCCAAACTGAAGGAGCAGGTTTCAAGGTAGATCTCGGAGGCAAAAGCCAAGGAAGTAGAGAAGTTCAAGGTCTCCTCTAAGATGAGGGACTTGAATGTCAAGTTTGGCCAGGAAGCCTTCAATAAAGGGTTCAAGCTTTGTGAGGATAGGATTGCCAACAAGTTTTTCGAGCTCAACCTTACCTTCTTGTACAAAGAAGCGCCTGAAGATGAAACAGGACCATCTACTAAAGCTGTTGATCTTTTGCCAACTGGGCCCGTCCCCGCTACATCTTCAACCATGCTTGTTCCTCTTGCTTCTAAAGAATTTGCTGGAGCCACACCAAACTCCTCTTCTACTCATCCTAAGATCTGAGACCTCTTTTTATTGTTTCTTTCTTTTCATTTATTTTCTCTCCTGTATTTGAAAAATATTTTAATTAATGAAGACAAGTTTATCTTATGTTTGTGCCGTGGTATGCTCTTTTTTTTTTAGAATTCTCCTAGTCAAGATAATCATGCTTTATCTTCTCCTGTCGATGCCACACCACTATCCCAAGGCCTTTGTCTAAGATCTATCATTAAGAACCTAAAGGGAAAAATTCATCAAACTAAGAAGAACTTGAAAAAAATAGAGGGCAAGCTTCAGAAGTTGAAGAAGCATTATTCGAAAGCTACAGTTGAAGTCACCTACCTTCAACAAGTCCATAAAAAGGATACCATGGACTATATCAATAAGAAGTGGCATTTGATAAAGGAATTGAAATGAGTAAAGAAGTTTGGTAGCAATAATACATGGACCCTGACGGCCAAGGTGAGCTCACTAGAAGTTGAACTGAAGGCTGCACAAGAGAGAATTCAGATACTTAAAGGAAGTTCGGCATGGTCCACCAACCGAAAAGAATATGGCTGAGATTGGACAAAGAAGATCTTCAAACTCCAAAGTGAATTATAGGCAACTGAGGACTCTCATAATAAATACAGACATGATTAGTGCATCTAAGTTGCTGATCTCAAGAGAAAGCTTCGAAGAGCTGATGATGAGATCACTCGACTTCGACGATAATTATCTGAAGGGGCTCAGGCTAGCTCGAGCAGGGACTCGACAAAGCTCCTGTCCTTGCAAAGCTCTTTAGAGAGCTTGTCTACATTGCATGAAAATAGCCAAATGGAGCTATGAGAGTTGAAGGTGTAGATGATCTATTAGTAAGATGCCATGAAGGATGCAGAGGCCGAGTTAGCTGTACTAAGAAGAAAGTTGAGAGAAGTTGGAGATAACTCCCGAAGACATAAGAAATTATTGAGTGAAAGCTTAGCAGCTCGACAAGAGCTTGAAAAAAAGGTTAAGAACTTGAAGTTATCCCTGGTATTGGCCGATGCTGACAGTCCAAAGTTTGACTCTGAGTAGAACTTCAACATCTTTTCATTTCCACTTTTTTTTAATTGGTCTTGTAGATTTTTTCTTGTATCAAACTTTTATTTCAATGGAATATTACTTTTCAATTGCCTCATCTCAGTTATATGCTTTTGTAATTTTTTTTGGGATTTGTATAATAGGGTCCTTGCATTTTTTGTGCCTAGATGAGGTCCTCCACTTATTCCTGACAGGATCGGCTATTTTTCTTGTTAGGATGAGGTTTTCCTTCTATTCCTAACAAGATCATGTTCGTGTAGAAAAGGTCCATTAAAAGGATCTCTCACCGTATCCTTCTATCAAGATGAGGGTCTCCTTCTATTCTTGATAGGATTGATCTTTATCTTTGTTAGAACGAGGTCCTCTTATCCCTAACAAAGTTATTGGGGCACTAAAGGATCATTGAAAAGATCTCTCTCCTTGTCTTCCTATCAAGACGAGGTCCTCCACCTATTTTTGATGGAATTTGCTTTTACCTTTGTTAGAATGAGGTCCTCCTCCTATCCCTAACAAAGTTATTAGGGCATAAAAGGGTCATTTAAAGGACCTCTCTTCTTGTCCTCCTATTAGGATAAGATTCTCCTCCTGTTCCTAATAGGGTTGGCCTTTATCTTTATTAGGACGAGATCCTCCTCCTGATCCTAATAAAGTCATTGGAGAACAAAAGGATTGTTGAAAGGGTCTCTCTTCTTATTCCCTTATCAGGATGAGGTCCTCCTCCTATTCTCGATAGGGATGGCCTTTACCTTTGTTAGGACGAGGTCCTCCTTTGGTCCCTAACAAAGTCATTGGAACTTAAAAGGATCGTTGAAATGGCCTCTTGCCTTGTCCTCCTATTAGATCGAGGTCTTCCTCCTATTCTTGATAGGGTTGGATTTTATCTTTATTAGGATGAGGTTCTCCTCCTATCTCTAACAAAGTCATTAGAGCTTAAAAAGGCCATTGAAAGGCCCTCTCCCCTTGTTCCCCATCAGGACTGTAGGGAAATCCTGATTTCCCGATCTAGGTTTGTTCAGATCTGATCAGATCAAGAGATATATTTCAAAACTTTTTCTCTTGATTCCAACCAGATCTTGATATGTTTCAGATCTGATTCTTATTATTTTAATAAAATAAAATTAAAAAGATAAATTAAATTAAATTTAATTTACCTGATCTGGGTAATCCTATTACCTTGTTGATGATCCTGTTTGCAGCGGAAGGTTCTGGATCTTAGCCACGCAAGCGCCTGGCCTCTACCGGTATCCACTCGGGTTGGATCTGGAGATCCTCTTCTTCTCTATCACACCTCCAAAAATCAGATCTGGATCTGATCTGGAGGATCTTCAAAACTCTTTTGAAGATCAGCAGTCGTCCTTTGCAGCAGCGCAGCCTTCTTGCTTTTGATCGCCTTTCTTTGATCTGAATCGCACCAACCAAGGTCCAAAACTCCTTTTGGACGTGGAGAGCAAGGGGAGAAGAGACTATTGGCATGGAGGAAGGAGGGGAGAGGCAGCCTTGGGGCGTGGGGTTTCTCAATTGAATTGCATCTCTTCTAGAATCTGAGTTGGGCGCAGGGTCTTATTTATAGACTAAGCTGTGATCCAACTCCTCTTCTTCCCAACCAATCACAACCCTTTGTGAAATCAGATCTAAATCTGATTGGTGGGAATAGAGTCCCCTGGATTCCTCCTTAGAGGGTGCCTAAGACCAGTCAAAGTTGGTTCTTAGGAAGAACTCTAA
The DNA here is from genome assembly GCA_006176705.1 of Cocos nucifera. Lineage (NCBI taxonomy): Eukaryota > Viridiplantae > Streptophyta > Magnoliopsida > Arecales > Arecaceae > Cocos > Cocos nucifera. Next base: position 47,168 of record QRFJ01004676.1, on the reverse strand, counting down.
TTGGAATCCAAAAAGGAGATGGAGTCCTTGTCCAACAAGGACTCCTAGGCGCCTCCAACTTGGGCACACGCCTAAGGGTGGCGTGCGCCCTTCTCCTTGCCAGGTTCTGGCAGGGGGACAGGCCCCCACCAGCTCTCCAATAGGTGCATGACATGTGGTCAAAAGTCAAAGTGTCAATGGTCAACGTTTGACCAGTCAAAGGTAGACTTTTGACCAAAGTCAAAGAACAAGAAATGGCAGGTGACCAAAAATGGCAGGTAATGTCTTACAAAATAAGACAACCTTTTCTGACTTGGACAACCTCCAGTCAGACCATATGAAGGCCTCTGATTGAGCACAAACTCCTTTGGCTCAGACAGGACAACTTATTTATGATAGCAAAAGAAGAACGTTAGGTTCAATCGAGTGCTAGCACGATTTCCTTGAACCTAATTGAATCTCATTCAGATCAATTGAACTAGATCAGTTCAATTGATGATCACCAGATTCAAACCCTTGTTTGTGTGACCCAGTTAGGTTCAGTTCTGTATGGTAATGGGATATGTCATGATCTCTATCATCGACATCATCGAAACTCCTTTCGATGGATCAGAACTCTTCTGATTCGAACAGCTAGAATGATCGATCATCTAAATCATTCTAATTGCTCCCAAAATCCACCAGTGACACCTAGCAGTATATGGTGGCAACCCATCAGAGCTGAATGCGAACCTCTTGGTGCAGCTACCTGTGTGATTAAGTTCTTCTATCTTGAGCCCCGATCAGATTAGGGTTAAGGTGAACTCGTCAAACCCTAGTCTCTGTCATATGATGTAATCATTCGATTCGAGTCCAATGTGAAAATCTAAATAGAAACTCTTTCTATTATTTCACTCTGCCATGGCCATGGATTTCTGGACTTGATTCTCATGATCATCATAGGGCTGCTCCTCTACCACCGAGGTAGATAGATTCCATCTTGATGCAATCCAGTTCCTACAATGAACATGCTATAGCCAACATACACCTCAGGGTTCCATATGGCTAGGAGACCGAGTAATGGTGTAGTCAAACTATAACACCCTCAAGGTGAACTGCCGATGCATCCTCAGGTCAAAGAACCAGACACACTACTGCAGCATCGAGTCAGTCATTGACGAGAAGGTAGACTTCCCTAATGACTACTCGAGGTGGTCACGCTCAGTGCCCTCGTTCTCTAACGAGTACCTGTACTCTCGCTCCGGTGTCTCCACACCGTAGACTCAAGACTCATCTACTAAAGAGAAGCGATTGTACACCAACCTTCCGGATCAATCACCATCCTCGTGATGATCCTATGGTCGGGAGCATTTTATGAGTTAATAATGATTATTCATGTCTTAAATTTTCAACTCTTGAAAATATGAATTATCATTACCATTAACTCAAAGGATGTATCACAGACACTAAATACACATATGTGATAGAAAATAACCCATTTTATTGATTTTAGTCAAAATTACAATTTTGCCCCTAGAAGTGTATTACAAGTGTCAGCCAATTCTGGCTTCTAGGGCACATATATCTAACAATCTCCCACTTGTCCTAAAGCCAATTGGCTACAAGTCTAAGTCCCATCTTCTCAAGGTGGGCTTCGATCTTCTGCTGGCCCAACGGCTTTGTAAGTGGGTCTGCCACATTATCTGCGGAGTTGACTCTCTTGACCTCGACATAACCCTTCTCGAGGTAATCGCGGATGAGGTGGTATCGCCGCTCAATATGCTTGGATTTCTGGTGAGACCTCGGCTCCTTAGCAAGGGCTATGGCGCCATTATTGTCGCAGTATAGAGGAATGGCATCTGATGGCATTACTCCAATTTCTGCAGCAAACTTCTTGTACCAGAATGCTTCCTTCGCAGCCTCTGATGCAGCGATATATTCTGCTTCCATGGTGGAATCTGCTATCACCGTTTGCTTGGAACTCTTCCAGCTGACAGCACCACCATTGCACACAAACAGACTCCCAGATGTCGACTTTCGATCATCTATATCGGACATGAAATCCGAGTCTGTGTATCCCTGGACTTGGAGTTCTCCATTACCAAAGACCAACATCATATCCTTAGTTCTTCTCAAGTACTTAAGGATACATTTCACAGAAGTCCAGTGTTCTTCACCTGGATTTGACTGATATCTGCTTGTGACACTCACAGCATGGGCTATATCAGGTCGTGTACATAGCATGGCATACATGAGGCTCCCTATTGCAGAAGCATAAGGGATCTTGCTCATGCGTTCTATTTCCTCAGGTGTGCTGGGGCACATCTTCTTGGAAAGATGAATACCATGTCTGAAGGGTATTAATCCCCTCTTAGAGTTTTCCATACTAAACCTCTTTAGTACTTTCTCTATGTACATCTTCTGTGAAAGTCCTAGCATCCTATTCGGTCTATCCCTATAGACCTTAATTCCTAGAATAAAGGATGCTTCACCTAGGTCTTTCATGGAGAATTCCTTGGACAACCACATCTTGACTGATGTCAACATGGGAATATCATTCCCAATAAGGAGGATGTCATCCACGTACAATACGAGGAAGACAACAGCGCTCCCACTGACCCTTTTTGAAAACACATGGTTCCTCTTCATTTTTGATGAAACCAAACTTTTTGATCACATCATTGAAACGAGTGTTCCAGCTCCGAGATGCTTGCTTAAGTCCATATATGGACCTTTGCAGCTTGCAAACCTTGTGATCAGTATCACTGGATGTGAAACCTAGCGGCTGTTCCATATAGATATCTTCCTCAAGATATCCATTTAAGAATGCCGTTTTCACGTCCATTTGCCATATTTCATAATCGAAATAGGCTGCAACAGGCAAGCAATGTGCGGATGGATTTTAGCATAGCTACTGGGGAAAAGGTATCCTGATAGTCAATGCCTTCGCGTTGACTATAACCTTTTGCCACCAGTCTAGCCTTGAATGTCTCCACATTCCCATCTGCACCAATCTTTCTCTTGAAGATCCATTTACACCCAATAGGTACTATACCTTCTGGTGGATCTACCAAGGTCCAGACTTGGTTTGAGTGCATCGAGTCAATTTCTGACTGCATTGCCTCTAGCCATTTCTCGGAGTCGATATCTGATATCGCCTCGTTGTAGGTTTTGGGATCATCACCATGAGCACCATTACCTACGAGGAACATTTCCTCTACATCCTCTGAAATAATACCTAAGTATCTTTCAGGGGGACGGGAAAACTCTTTCCGATCTACGAGGTGGAGGAGGTAGTGTTCTTATTGGCTCAACCTGATTTGGTTCCACTTGGTCCTTAGCTCGTTCTGCTTGTGAGACTTTCTCATCAAGCTTGAATCTGCTTTCCAATGCCGCTATCTTGAATAAACTATTTTTCAAGAAAGATGGCATGTCGACTCACAATCACATTGTGGTCTTCTGGAATGTAGAAATAGTATCCTAATGACTCTTTAGGATATCCTATGAATCGAGCTCTAAAGGACCTAAACTCTAACTTGTCCGCTTGTTGTCTTTTGACATGAGCCGGACAACCCCAAATTCTGAGATGACTCAGACTTGGTTTCTTACCGTGCCATATCTCATACGGTGTGGTAGGAACGGTTTTAGAGGGAACCCTATTCAGTAGATATAGATTGAAGTTAACAATGAGTGTCCCCAAAGAAAATCAGGGAGGTCTGTGAAGCTCATCATGGATCGAACCATATCCAATAGAGTCCGATTTCTCCATTCTGAAACCCCGTTGAGTTGAGGTGTTCCTGGTGGAGTCCATTGAGAGACTATGCCATTTTCCTTGAGATAGTCTAGGAATTCCCTGGCTAAGGTATTCACCTCCTCGATCTGATCGAAGAACCTTAATGGGTTTTCCAGTTTGTTTTTCTACTTCATGTCTGAATTCTTTGAACTTTTCAAAAGGCTTCAGACTTGTGTCTCATAAGATACACATACCCATACCTAGACAGATCATCGGTAAAGGTAATGAAGTAGACAAAATTGCCTCTAGCCGGCACATCAAATGGGCCGCACACATCAGTATGTACTAGGGCAAGGAGATCTGTGGCCCTCTCCCCATGTCCAACAAAAGGGAGTTTAGTCATTTTGCCTTGAAGACAAGGATTCACAAGTTGGATATGACTCGGAAAGTCAATGGACTCAATAGCCCATTTTTCTCCAATTTGTTGATCCTATCTTCTGCTATATGACCTAATCTCAGGTGCCATAGATATCTGTCGTTTGGACTATCCCTAGGTCGTTTGGCATTCACGTTTTGCTCGAATAAACATCATATAGCATAACCTCCAGAAGGACCTTCCTTCTTGTTCTTCAGGGTGGCCAGGTAAGTAGGGCAGTTCCGCTTCCAATGGCCGTCGCTGTTGCAATGGAAAACACTTTCCTTTGCCATCGGCCTTTTTCTTCGATTCTGCCTTCTTCTTCTTTGATCCTTCCACCTTTTGCTTTTTCACAGACTTCTTTTTCTTTCCATAAGACTTTCTTTTGGAAGAAGTCCGTTCCATAGCAAGAACTGAGCCTTTAGAACCTTTCATAGAAAGCTCAGCGGTAACCAGCATATTCATTAACTTCGGCCAAGGAATTCTGAAGTTTATGCATGTGGTAATTCATGATGAATTGCCCATATGCATCAGTCAAGGATTGCAGAATAATATCGTTCTGCAGGTCCAAGTCCAACTTCACACCGAGCTTCTCAAGCTCTTCCATGTCCTTGATCATTGTCAGACAGTGATCTTGGACTGACTGCCCATCACGCATCTTAGCCTTAAAAAGTCATTTCGTGACTTGATATTTGGCTGCGCGACTCTGTTCACCAAACATCTCCTGCAGGTGAGCCAACATTTGGCGAGCAGTCCCGATATCCTTCATGTTGGCGCTGGAGCTCATCAGACATCGAGCCCAACATGTAATATCTGGCCTTATTATCTTCGTCAATCCATTTTTCCAGAGACGCTCTCTGTTCAACAGATGGACGGGCTGGTAAGGTGGGAGGGTCCTGGTCCAAAACATGGGTTAACTTCTCGAACCCAAAATAATTTTGTAGTTCCTGAGCCAATCTTTATAATTGGGTCCAGTCAGTCTATGTGTGTCCAGGATACGTGCCAATGGGTTGGACGCAGACATTTTCCTGTAGAGAGTCAAAGATTCTAGTTAGATACTGTAATTTTGACTTGACCAATTTATTTAGGGAATTTTATTTTTAAACAAATTAGCTCCCACTATTTTCTCGGATCCCTACACTCCCTCTGTAGAGATGCGAAAATCTCCACGATTAATGATTTCTAGTGGGTGGTGCGGTCTCACCAACTGACTCATCACCTCACCTAACAGTTATTGGTGATGGGTTAGCCAATGAGTGAACAACTCTTGTTCAATGATTCTCTAATCATGGTGCACCCAAACTTGGTCTCTAATTCATGAATCTCACCGTATCCGAAATATTGATCCACTCCTTAGTTAAGTCAGACCCACCATTTGCATAGACTGGGTTCCTAATTGAGTCTCTCACCGTATCCGGAAATATTGAGCCCAACTCATCCTCCAGCCCATAGCATCCAATGCCTAATAGACATGGTTGCATCTTCCCGGTGCAACTGAGCCACTGTATCCAGCCGAGAACAATCAACCCCGGGAAGGGCCCGCACATCTACAATGGTGGAAGACCTCAGACTTAATCTTTTCTTAGGGAGAATTGATTCAGGTCTCATTAAACTAGACTTGGCTTAGTCATAACAATTATGACTAACCTAGTGGCATGGGTTAGCTCGGATTATTGACCACCTCAGATCAGAACTGTGTCAACAGATATGGCCAGGTAAGTGAGACCGGTGGAAGGAATATGCCATTAACTCGTACAAGAACGCATTCAGGTCGAGTAGCTTCCAATTAAAAACCAGTCGGTCGTCTATGTGCCAAACTTACCTTAGACACCAAATTGTTGAGTCAGAACCAATTGGGTTAGCCTACAATCCAGACTCTAACCTCTGAGCCTAATTAGGTCTTGCTTGATCGTGACTCGATCTTGACCCAGACTTAATCCTATTAGGCTGGTCAATTTAAGCATTGTTGATCCCATCTAACCAACTCTTGATTCGGTTTGATCAACCGCTTAGACCTAATTGAGCTACCCAAGCCCGAACCCAGTATTATGAATATGTCTTAGATCTAAAATTCTCAATTTTAGACCTAATTAATATTCCATAAACTTAATTCTTAATTAAGTAGGGTTCATAAACAAAATATGCACAATAAATCCTAGGGTTTCAGGATCTAGGGTTTTGCAGAAAGTAAGTTTTGGGTTTCTGATTAAGGACGAACACGCAGCACCCCTACACATCATAAGAACACCCCATCGAATGGAAAGAGAGGGCCTTTAAACCCTTCTTCATTCTTATGACCGGACGGCCAAGAGGAACGCCTTAATCAGGAACATTCAATACTACAAAACAATATCAGATCTATATCATATATCTCATATATAAAGTAGATCTAATCATGGCATATTTTGCATACATCTCATGTATCAAATCATGCATATTTTCAGATCTAAATTATCTCATAATAATCTAAAAAATTAGATTTAAATTGATCTAATCAAAATAAATTCTAATCTAGATAATTATGTAGAACTATTCTACAACTAGTCTAGACATGCATCAATCATATCTCATATGATATTCAAAAATTAAATAATTTTTATTTGCTATTTTTTAGATGTTATTATAACACTTATAATATCAAAAAATAGTAAATAAAAAGATCTAAAATATGATTTAATCAGATTAAATCAAAAACATGCAAGACTATTCTATAGAACTATTCTATTCTAGAACTAGTCATGCATATCTTCTAATCTTAGATCCAAATCATTTAATTTTAATTTTTTCTGATTTCAGATCTGATCACATCTCATGTGACATCTGAAATCAATTATTTTCTAATTAAAATAAATTTAAAATCAGATCTAAATAATTTTAGAACCATGGCTCTGATACCAGTTGAAGGGAAATCCTGATTTCCCGGTCCAGGTTCGTTCAGATCTGATCAGATCAAGAGATATATTTCAAAAATTTTTCTCTTGATCCAATCAGATCTTGATATGTTTCAGATCTGATTCTTATTATTTTAATAAAATAAAATTAAAATAATAAATTAAATCAAATTTAATTTACCTGATCTTGGGTAATCCTATTACCCTGTTGATGATCCTGTTTGCAGCGGAAGGTTCTGGATCTTAGCCACGCAAGCGCCTGGCCTCTACCGGTATCCACTCGGGTTGGATCTGGAGATCCTCTTCTTCTCTATCACACCTCCAAAAATTAGATCTGGATCTGATCTGGAGGATCTTCAAAACTCTTTTGAAGATCAGCAGTCGTCCTTTGCAGCAGCGCAGCCTTCTTGCTTTTGATCGCCTTTCTTTGATCTGAATCGCACCAACCAAGGTCCAAAACTCCTTTTGGACGTGGAGAGCAAGGGGAGAAGAGACTATGGCATGGAGAAGGAGGGGAGAGGCAGCCTTGGGGCATGGGGTTTCTCAATTGAATTACATCTCTCTTAGAATCTGAGTTGGGCGCAGGGTCTTATTTATAGACTAAGCTGTGATCCAACTCCTCTTCTTCCCAACCAATCACAACCCTTTGTGAAATCAGATCTAAATCTGATTGGTGGGAATAGAGTCCCCTGGATTCCTCCTTAGAGGGTGCCTAAGACCAGTCAAAGTTGGTTCTTAGAAGAACTCTAATTGGAATCCAAAAAGGAGATGGAGTCCTTGTCCAACAAGGACTCCTAGGCGCCTCCAACTTGGGCACACGCCTAGGGTGGCGTGCGCCCTTCTCCTTGCCAGGTTCTGGCAGGGGGACAGGCCCCCACCAGCTCTCCAATAGGTGCATGACATGTGGTCAAAAGTCAAAGTGTCAATGGTCAACGTTTGACCAGTCAAAGGTAGACTTTTGACCAAAGTCAAAGAACAAGAAATGGCAGGTGACCAAAAATGGCAGGTAATGTCTTACAAATAAGACAACCTTTTCTGACTTGGACAACCTCCAGTCAGACCATATGAAGGCCTCTGATTTGAGCACAAACTCCTTTGGCTCAGACAGGACAACTTATTTATGATAGCAAAAGAAGAACGTTAGGTTCAATCGAGTGCTAGCACGATTTCCTTGAACCTAATTGAATCTCATTCAGATCAATTGAACTAGATCAGTTCAATTGATGATCACCAGATTCAAACCCTTGTTTGTGTGACCCAGTTAGGTTCAGTTCTGTATGGTAATGGGATATGTCATGATCTCTATCATCGACATCATCGAAACTCCTTTCGATGGATCAGAACTCTTCTGATTCGAACAGCTAGAATGATCGATCATCTAAATCATTCTAATTGCTCCCAAAATCCACCAGTGACACCTAGCAGTATATGGTGGCAACCCATCAGAGCTGAATGCGAACCTCTTGGTGCAGCTACCTGTGTGATTCAAGTTCTTCTATCTTGAGCCCCGATCAGATTAGGGTTAAGGTGAACTCGTCAAACCCTAGTCTCTGTCATATGATGTAATCATTCGATTCGAGTCCAATGTGAAAATCTAAATAGAAACTCTTTCTATTATTTCACTCTACCATGGCCATGGGCTTTCTGGACTTGATTCTCATGATCATCATAGGGCTGCTCCTCTACCACCGAGGTAGATAGATTCCATCTTGATGCAATCCAGTTCCTACAATGAACATGCTATAGCCAACATACACCTCAGGGTTCCATATGGCTAGGAGACCGAGTAATGGTGTAGTCAAACTATAACACCCTCAAGGTGAACTGCCGATGCATCTCAGGTCAAAGAACCAGACACACTACTGCAGCATCGAGTCAGTCATTGACGAGAAGGTAGACTTCCCTAATGACTACTCGAGGTGGTCACGCTCAGTGCCCTCATTCTCTAACGAGTACCTGTACTCTCACTCCGGTGTCTCCACACCGTAGACTCAAGACTCATCTACTAAAGAGAAGCGATTGTACACCAACCTTCCGGATCAATCACCATCCTCGTGATGATCCTATGGTCAGGAGCAATTTATGAGTTAATAATGATTATTCATGTCTTAAATTTTCAACTCTTGAAAATATGAATTATCAATACCATTAACTCAAAGGATGTATCACAGACACTAAATACACATATGTGATAGAAAATAACCCATTTATTGATTTTAGTCAAAATTACAATTTTGCCCCTAGAAGTGTATTACAAGTGTCAGCCAATTCTGGCTTCTAGGGCACATATATCTAACAATCGAGGTCCTCCTCTTATTTTTGATGGGATTGATCTTTATCTTTGTTAGGATGAGGTCCTCCCCTTATCCCTAACAAAATCATTGGAGCTCAAAAGGTCATTGAAAGGGCCTCTCCTATTGTCCTTCCATCAGGATGGGCTCCTCCTCCTATTTCTGATGGAGTTGGCCTTTACTTTTATTAGGACGAGATCCTCCTCCCATCCCTAACAAAGTCATTGAGGCTTAAAAAGGCCATTGACAGGGTCTCTCTCCTTGTTCTTCTGTCAGGATGAGGTCCTCCTCTTGTTCTTGATGGGGTTGGCCTTTACTTTTCTTTGGATGAGGTCCTCCTCCTGTCCCTAACAAAGGCATTGGAGCATAAAAGGGCCATTGAAAGGGCCTCTCGCCTTGTTCCCCCATCTGAATGAGGTCTTTCTATTCTTGATGGGATTGGTCTATACCTTTGTTTGGGCGAGGTCCTACTCCTATCCCTAGTAAAGCCATTGGGGCTCAAAAAGACCATTGAAAGGATCTCTTTTCTTATCCTCTTATCAGGACGAGGTCCTCCTCTTATTTTTGATGAGGTTGGCCTTTATCTTTGTTAGGACAAGATTCTCCTCTTATCCCTAACAAAATCATTGCAGCATAAAAGGGCCATTGAAAGGGCCTCTCTCCTTATCCCCTATCAGGAGGAGATCATTCTTCTATTCCTAATGAAATTGGCCTCTACCTTTATTAGGATGAGATCCTCCTACTATCCCTAACAAAGTCATTGAGGCACAAAAGAGCCATTGAAAGGATCTCTCCCCTTGTCTTCCTATCAGGATGAGGTCCTCCTTCTATTCTTGATGGGATTGATCTTTACCTTTGTTAGGACGGGGACCTCCTTCTATCCCTAACAAAGTCATTAAGACACAAAAGGATAGTTAAAAGGGTCTCTCCCCTTATCTTCCGATCAGGATGAGGTCCTCCTCCTATTCCTAATGGGATTGGCCTTTACCTTTGTTAGGACGATATCCTCCTCCTAACCCTAACAAAGTCAATAGGGCATAAAAAGGCTATTGAAAGGGCCTTTTCCATTCTCTCACTATCAAGATGAGGTCTGCTTCCTGTTCTTGACAGGATTGGTCTTTACCTTTCTTAGGATGAGGTCCTCTTCCTATCCCTAACAAAGTCATTGGGACACAAAAGGGCTATGTAAAGAGCCTCTCTCCTTGTCTTCTTATCAGGACAAGATCCTCCTCCTATTCCTGACGGAATTGATCTTTATCTTTATTAGGATGAGATCCTCCTCCTATCCCTAACAAAGTCAATGGGGCATAAAAGGGCCATTAAAAGGGCCTCTCCTCTTTATTTGGGTGAGGTCCTCCTCTTATTATTGATGATACATTCACAAGTTCTCTGAGTTCCAAGATCACAGGAGGGCTGATCCCCCGAGCTCTTTCAAATAATATGTCTCCAACCTGACAATTTTCATGACCTCATAGGGGCCTTCCCAGTTCGGGGTGAGCATTCCTTGATTTTGAGATTGCAAAATATCTGCGCACTGAAGCACCAAATCTCCTACTCTAAACATCTTACTCCTAACCCGGGAGTTGTAGTAGCGGGCTACTCTTTGCTTGTAAGTTGCCATTTAGATTTGGGCCTTTTCTCGTTAATTTTTGCTAGAAGTTCATCCTCAACCCACTTAGTAAAATAATTTACTGCCACCAGCAGGAACTTTTGTTGTCCTAATGCTATGGAAAAAGGCCCAAGTAAATCCATCCCCCATTATACAAACGGCTAAGGAGCACCTAATGGTGTAAGCTATGATGTTGGCTGTCTTTGAATGTTTGTATTTCTCTGACATCTATCATACTTTCTTACATAATCCATCATATCTTGGTGTATCATTGGCCAATAGTATCCCCACTAGAGTAACTTATATGATAAGGATCTCATCCCTAAATAATTTCTACATATTCCTTCATGAACTTCTCTCAAGATATAATCAACTTTGGAAGGTCGGAGATATTTGGAGAGTGGTAGGGAGTATGACCTTTTATACAACTTATTTTCATATAAAATGTAGTGAGAAGCTTGATTTCTTAACTTCCAAGCTTCTTTGTGGTCTCTAGAAAGAATTCTATCTCTAAGATAAGAAATCAATGGATTGATCCAGCTGGGCTCATGATCGACTTGCATTATTGCCTGAGGTTCTTTCAAACTTGGGTGCTGCAAGACTTCAAAGAGGACTTCTTTTGGTAGTTCATTTAGGGCTAAGATGGCTATCCTAGAAAGGTGGTCGACTCTGATGTTTTCCACTTTGGGGATCTACAAAATTTTGATGCTACTAAAGGTCGGGATTAAATCCATTACTTTTTCCAGATATCTCTCCATGCCTTCCTCCCGAGCTTCAAAGGTATTATTGACTTGCCCCACCACTAGCTTAGAATCATTATAAACCTTCAAATATTTCGTTTCTAACTCTTTAGCTATCTTCAGTCCCACGATCAGAGCTTCTTATTCAGCCCCATTGTTAGTAGCAGAGAATTCAAAGCATAAAGCATATTTAACTATAACTCCTTCCAAATTGATGAGAATCAAGCCTGCGCCTGCCCCAGAAGTATTAGATGAACCATCCACATATAATGCCCAAAAGTTTTCAAGGAGATCAACCTTTTCTTCAAGAGAGCTAGGGATATGAACTTCTTGATGCTTTGGTTTGGTCACATCCGGAATAGTGCACTCTACTATAAAATTAGCCAGTATTTGAGCTTTGATGGATGGCCAAGGTTGAAAATGAATGTTAAATTCAGTTAACTCGATCAGCAACTTCGCAATTCTTCCAAAGGTATCAAGCTAGTGAAGAACTATCTTGATGGATTGATCAGTAAGAACAGTAATTATGTATCCCTGAAAATAAGGTCGGAGCTTTCTAGCTATAATCAACAAGGCATAAGTTAATTTTTTTAATTTAGTATATCTTATTTTTGGATTCCTCAAGACTTTGCTTATATAGTAGATTGGCTTCTAGACTTTAGCCTCTTCTCTGATCAGGATGACTCCAATAGCTGCCAGAAATGTAGTAAGGTACAAAAATAGCTCTTCTCCAGGTTCAAGCTTGGCTAGGAGTGGAGACAAACTAAGATAGTTCTTTAATTTCTTAAAAGCCCATTAGCACTCAGGAGTCTAGTTGAAGTTCTTGGATTATTTAAGCACTTGGAAGAAGGGCATACAAGACTCCGTCGATCTTGAAATGAAGTAACTCAGGCCACTACCTTGCCTGTGAGGTGCTAAATTTTTTTTATTATTTTTGGGATAGTCATCTCTTGAATGGCTTTGATCTTCTCCAGGTTGGCTTTAATGCCACGCCATGACACCATGAATCCTAGGAACTTCTTCGAAGTTATCCCAAAAGTGCATTTTGTTGAGTTCAGCTTCATCTTGTACTTTTGGAGGGTGCTTAAAGTTTCTTCAAGATCGGCAATATGATTTGGTGAAGATCGACTTTTAACTAGCATGTCATCTACATAAATCTCTATATTGCAGTCGATCTGCTCCTTGAAGATCTTGTTCACTAGGCGTCGATAAGTTGCTCTTGCATTTTTAAGCTCAAAGGACATGAACTATAATAATAAAGGCCACGGTCAGTAATAAAAGTAGTTTTCTTTTCATCTTTTGGTGCCATCAGGATTTGGAGAAGGCATCCATGTAGATGATAAGTTCATGGTCCAAAGTTGCATCCACCAGTTGGTCAATGCTGGATAGGAGGTAGCTATCCTTTGGACAAGTTGTGTTCAAGTCGATAAAGTCTATGCAGATCCTCCACTTGCCATTTGCCTTTTTGATGAGAACGACATTTATAATCCAATCTAGATAGAGTACTTCTCGATGAATCTTGCTTTGAGGAGTTTATCAACCTTGTCCGTAATAGCCTTCTATCTCTCAAGTGCAAAGCTGCACTTTTTCTACTTCACTGGCTGGTGCTTAAGATCCATACCCAAGCAATGCTCCATTACCTCTACATCAATCCCAGGCATATCTACAGGAACCCTGGCGAAAACATCAACATTCTTTTATAAGCAGGCGATGAGTTGTTTCCTAATTTCTCCTTTTAAATTGGAGCCGATCTTCAAAGTATGTTTCTTATTCCCATCATTCAAAGGGACCACCACAAGGTCATCGATGGGTTCCCTCATTTCTTCAGACAGATCATCGTGGTCATCAAGCCTGTCCACTAGACAAGGATCTGCTTGGATTCCATCCTGTAGGGCAATATTATAGCAGTATCCAGCTAATGCCTGGTCTCCTCTGATTTTCTCGACTCCATGCTTTGTTGGAAACTTCATTTTCAGGTAATAAGTTGAAACTACAGTCTGAAGTGCATTCAAACTAGGCCGATCAAGGATTGCATTATAGATAGAAGGGGCTTTAACCACTAAAAAATTGACGTGAGCTTTGGAATGCTTTAGGTACCGACCTGCTACCGCTGGTAATATTATTACTCCTTCCACTGGCACTGCATCACCTATGAATCCTACTAGTAGGGAATTAATCGAATACATTCTACTATCAGATATGGACATTTTAGAAAAAGCATTATAAAATAAGACATTAATAGAGCTTCCATTATCAATTAAAATGCAGCGTACATCATAATTAGCAATATTTAAAGTAACTACAACTGCATCATTATGTAGAAGCTGAACTCCTTGAGCATCTTTTTCAGTGAAGGTGATGGTTTCTTCAGTCCGTTGTTTCTTTGCTGGCTCTGCTGACTCGTTGGCCTCCCCCTATCGATGTCCCCAATAATAGTGTTGATGATTCCAAGGGGAGGCCAATCTTCTTATGGTTCATCCCTCCAAGATAGTTAAGGCTGTAGTGGGGCTCTTAGACAATCTTCTCTTCTCTCTAACTGGCTTCTAATAAATCAATCCAGTCGACCTCTTCTGATCAGTGCTTCGATTTCATCCTGAAGTTGGATACATTCTTCGGTATCATGATCGTAGTCACGATGGTAGAGGCAATACTTGTTGGGGTTACGCTTGACTGGATGAGTCCACATGCTCTCTGGTCCTAGTAGCTGCTTCCTTATCTCCATCAGCACCTGGATCTTTGATGTTGCAACATCACCATTGCATCACCTAGCTTTGATACCATATATTATGAAAACTTCTGATCTTTAGCATGGAATTGAGGAGAACTTTGACATTCTCTATGGTAGTAGACTACTGATCCACCTAACTTGGATCTATGATGGGGCGCCTCCCTCCTTGGCCTTGAGGGAGGCACCCCCTTGGGCTGCAAGTCTAGAGAGAAGAGAGAAGAGAGAAAAGAGATTGGGGAAGAAAAGATCTGTATTCCAATCCATGTTATAAAATTCTAATAGAACCTATGTATTTGTACATAGCTATTAGGCCTAACCAAAAACTCTCCTAGCTAATCCAATACTTGAAAGCACTCACCGAGCCCATGTACACCCATGTCTCCCATGCTCTCATCCCCTAGATCTAAATCTAACCCATTTATAAGTTTGCCACCCTTAAGACCTTATTGGACTAGGCCTTAAGACCCCAAACAGAAAATTTCATCCAGTTCTATTTGCCACCATTGAGCTAGCTCTATCAGTAGTCGAGCTGGCTAGACTATGTCTCATCTAAACCCTTTCTTCTGTCTGCCTGAGATTGCCAACTCGACTACACCTCGAGTTGGCTCGATCTCAGCTTGAGCTAGCTTGACTATGTATCCAAGCCAGCCCACCTTTGTATCAGCCCCTTATCTTGGCTAATTCTTCTCCTGGCTTTGGTCCTTTGCTCCATCTTATATCCTAGATCTCTAGAGCACCTACCAAGCCCCCTCAAGATCCTCACAACTGAACCTCAAGTCTGTGTAGGGCAGCATGCTGCCTTCTCCCTAGGATAACTCCAATCCTAGCCCTAGGACTCACACCAGTCCTAAACTCTCAGAGCCAACATCCTAGCACATCTTGTGTTCTCCCAAGACTTAGAAGCATCATACTAGATCCTATAATCTCCACCTTGGTGCACCCAAGCCTTGGCACACTGGTAATGTTCTCTTGTGCGATCCTACTATCACTGCATACCCTGACAGCCTCTTGTGCAAACACCACCTTTGCTAATCCTCTTTAGCTATTGTGCACCATTGAGGCCTTTGGGATGACCGTGTCCACCGCTAAAGATCTTCACTTGCTTCTTCACACCATCCTAAAATTGTAGAAATCCTTCTGCTTGGCAGCTGCATCAATTATCCTAGACTTTTCTCGAGATCCTCCAGCATTCCTATACTGGTACTCACTACACATCCTAACATGATCTGCTCAAAGTTTTGCCAGTCTTATCCGCACATGCCGCTCCATCTGAAACTGTGCATCTCCGATGTTGGTACCAGGATATTGGTCCTCCTACACTCTTCTACTCTGAACTCAGATCACATCTCCACCGGTGAAGCCACCTCTACTTGATACTCCACTTGAAATCAAAGTCCACTTGATGCCATAGAAGCTGACTCTATAATCGAGTCTCCTAAGGCCAACCACTCAACACTGCATTATTGAGCCTACCGCTGCACCTCGAACACCATTGCTGCTTCTTCGGACCCTCCATTCTCTGTGGACTCATCCGAAGCCATCTCGGATACCTCTGCAAACCGCGAGCACCTTCAAAACCTAAGAGTTCATCCAACTCTTTAAAATTAGTGACTAAACCCTAGGAAATTCCACCCTAGCCTTTTCCTTTTCTGCTCCTGCACTAGCTATTGCTTCAATTATGCCCAGAGGAACTACAGCTCAAACCCTATCTTGGGCTCAGACCCACCTATCTCATCCCAAGACTTCTGAGACTCTTTGGCTCTTTCTGAGACCTGCCCTTGATCTCCCTGAGATGCCTCTTGACACTCTCTACTAAGATACCTCCTTTGGCTACTACACCATGGAGCCTTTCTTAACCCCGTGCCTCTAGGAAAGCACTACTGTAGCACTCCAGCACTCTCTGCCTCATCTTTGTGCCACCTCCTTATAGGTATCTAAGTCCATTTTTGCTGCACATAACCCATCCTCCACCTAAATTGTGACTCTCCTAGCTGCTCCTGCAGAAGAAACCTAATCCAAGATCAGCCATCCAATATTGACCTACTGGAGCTTCATGGATCATCCATCTCCATCACCTCCAAGGCTTCGCAAATCCATGCTCTGATCGAACTACTGAATGCATCTCTGACTACTTCTCCTGCCTTCCTGCAACTGAAGGACATATAGTAGCTTTTTTAGCTTTTCTTCGACCATTAATCCTTGGAAAACATCTCTTCACCTACCAAACAGCCCCATACTGCCCATCTTCCTAGAGAACCCTGTCACCCATCATACACCTCCAATCACTCCAACCAAGATCGATTAGAAAATTATGCATCCAAATCTTCCACCTCAGAAAAAATCCTTCTCGTTAATCATCTCAACCTCCACCTTCAATCCGCTACTCCCGATTGGTCAAACCACAACAATAACAAAGATAGATCTAAGATATACCATAAGATACTTCTATAGATTTTTGATTTCATCCTATATGACTTCTTCATTTTCATATACCATTAGGCTCTGAACCAGGGTCTGATACCAATTATTTTAACATCACCATAGCATCACCTAGCTCTGATACCATGAGTTATGAAAACTCCTAATCTTTAGCATAGACCTAAGGAGAACTTCGACATTCTCTAAGGTAGCAAACTACTAATCCACCTAATCTGGATCTATGATGGAATGCCTCCCTCCTTAGGCTTGAGGGAGGCACCCTCCTTGGTCAGCAACTCTAGAGAGAAGAAAGAAGTAAGATTGAGAGAGAAAAGATCTATATTCCAATCCACGTTATGAAACTCTAATACAACCTATGATTTATACATAGCTATTAGGCTCGACCAAAAACTCTCCTAGCTAATCCAATACAGAAAGCACTCACCAAGCCCATGTACACCCATGTCTCGCATGCTCTCATCCCTTGAATCTAAACCCGACCCATACATGAGTTAGCCACCCTTAAGATGTTATTAAACCAGGCCTTAAGACCCCAAACAAAAAATCCCATCCAGTTCTGTTTGCCACCATCAAGCTGGCATTATTAGTAGCCAAGCTGGCTCAACTGCATCTTATCTGAACCCTATCTTCTATCTATCTAAGATAGCTGGCTCGACTGCAACCCAAGTCAACTCAATCTCAGCCCGAGCTGGTTCGACTACATATCCAAGCCAGTCCATTTGTGTGTTAGCTCCTTGTCTTAGCTGATTATTCTTCTGACTTTGGTTCTTTGCTCTATCTAATGTCCCAAATCTTTGGAGCACCTATCAAGCCCCCTCAAGATCCTCACACTTAAATCTCGAGTCCGTGTAGGACTGCATGCCGCCTTCTCTCCAGGACAACTTCTATCCTAGCCTTAGGACTCACACGTATCCTAGACTTCTGGAGGCAATACCCTATCTCCTCCTATGACCCCCCAAGGCTTGGGAGCACCACACTAGATCCCACATTTGAAGCATTCAAGGGAGCATCATTATTGAATCTTTAGGAAGGAGTTTTCCACCAGATTCTTTGAACCGGGCTTCCTTATCGATGAGCTCAAGGAGGAGTTTGGGCTCGTCGATTCTCTGAAGGAGATTGGAAGCATGGCCAAGCTTCAATCGGCCTTTCTTCAAGTGCGAGCTTGCTAGATTCTCCCACCTATCACTCTTTCATAGCTTCTTCATCTTTTAATCCGAAGGCTTCCTCCACTCGGGTATAGCTTTTAGCCCGTGCCAGCATATTAGCAAAATTTCTAGGATAATTCCTCTCCAAGAAAGATAGAAGATCATTCTTCTGATGACCACCTTTCAATATAACCATGGCTACACATTGGTCCAAGTTTCGAACCTTCAGTGCAGCAGCATTGAAGTGACTGACATAAGCTTGAATGGACTCTCCTTCCTTCTACTTTATGTTGATAAGGATGTTTGATCCTCATCTTGAACAACAATTGCTTAAGAAATGAGGTACAAACTAATGGCTCATTTGATCAAAAGAGAAGATCATGGCCGACTTGAGGCTTGAGTACCAGTTTCTTGCTACTTCCTTCGAGATAAATGGAAAAACTCGGCATAGAATGGCGTTTGGTGCACCATGGAGCAGTATCATCATCCAAAAGGCTTTAAGATGATTGATCAGATCTGAAGTCCCATCATAGCTCTTGAATTAAGGGAGCTTGAAATTCTATGAGATAGGCTCCTGCATGATTCTAGAAGAGAAGGAAGGATCAGTGCAGACGTCATCGTGGTGGACCAGGGCGGCATGGTGGAGCTCCTTAATTCATCGATTCATGTCCTAAAGCTTCTGGTCGAGAGCATTGTCTTGATCATGAATCTCAAAGGGCCACCGACTGTAGATAGAAAAAATCTCATCTGAAGAAGAATCATGATTAGAGCAGAGGCTTCCTACTTTTTGCTTCCCCTTTCTAGGGGTAACAGATCTATTGACCTAGGTGGCCCTTCTCTATGCTGGTTCTTGAAGCTCCGACGAGGGTCTCTCTAACTGGGCTGCTATCGATGGATGTTGCATAGCCTACACCATCTCAGTGAGCTCTCGAACCTACTATATTAGTAGGTTGAACTGCTCATGATCCACTATGCCCACTGACAGAGGAGGTTGAGGTGCCGGCAATGGAGTTGGAATGATGTATCTGGCTCGAATCTAGTAGCAGAAGTGGTAGTGCGTTGGGTGGTTGTCTTAATTCTAGGCATTTTTGGAGTAAAAAAAGCTTAAATGGAAAAAGATTAGGAGAAGAAGGATGTGGATAGGATCAACTAAGCACTTCTTTTAGAATAAGGGCTCAAAGTCTATTCCTCTAGCGCCAATCCTATTGGTGTAGAAATCTATGAGGATACCGAAAGTAGTTCAAGTTGGGAAGGCAAGGCCACTGACGGGACCTACAAAATAAAATCCAAATCAGAGGGGGATGGCTCCAACAGGATCCTTTGATGCTCAAGTCAGTCCAATTGAAATGGAGTACTCAAGAAATAGAGAAGCAGAGTAACGAGGAGGAAAAAGTGCTTAGAGAAAAATATATCTAGAGGATCTCTCTTATAGATGGAGCATGTAATAAACTGATGGTGACAACCATAACTATCTGATAGTGAACCACTAAGATCATGTAGGGTTTGTTAAAGAGAGTGGGCTATTATTTATCATGACTTGCAGGTAGCTGGGATTCATTTGAAGAAGTTCGGATAGAGATTGGGGATCTCTGCACCTACTAGTTGATTACAAGTACTAGCGAGTTGGGTTCGGGATTGGCTGGCCGAGCTTAAGAGTCAATCTGCATATATTAAACTAGCATCTAGTTGAAGTCCATCGAAGTGGTGCTCTTATGGCTTTGAAAAATTCGGCCATATTCTAGGTCATCTATAGGTGGGCCTTTTCTGACTGAGTTCAATTGGAGGTAGTGTAACTGGAGGAGTCCATCTAGAAGAAGCGCGACTGAAGGAGTCCATCTGGAAAGAGCACTGCTGAAGGAGTCCGTTTGGAAGGAGTGCAACTGAAAGAGTCCATCTAGAAGGAGCATGGCTAAAGGAGTCCATTTGAAAGGAGCACGGTTGAAGGAGTCCATCCAGAAGGAGCACTACTGAAGGGGTCCATCTGGAAGGAGCGCTACTAAAGGAGTCCGTCTGAAAGGAGCGCTACTAAAGGAGTCCATCTGAAAGGAGTGCTACAAAAGGAGTCCGTCTGGAAGGAGTGCAATTAAAGAAGTCCATCATTTATAATATAAGACTTCATCCATCTTCAAAATTCATCATCGATCAAGGTTGGGGAAACTTGTCTTTGGCCCTATTGTTGAGAAGATTGGTGAATTTCGACAAAATGAAGGTCGGTGGCCAAGATCTTCGACGGGGGTTATTTTAACCCTAATAGGATGTTTGAAAGGAGGAATCAAACCTTGTTAGACATAGTTCAGTTTATGATGGGGTTTGCGAGTCTGCTGATTTCTTTTCGAAGTTATGCACTTAAGACTGCTTGTTATATTTTGAATAATATTTTGAGTAAGTCTATTGCAAAAACTTCATATGAGATATGGACTGGGCATTGGCTGATGCTCTTTCATCTTAGGATTTGGGGATGTTTAGCCTATGTCAAATATTTGTAACTAGGAAAACTTAGATCTAGCTCCGATAAATACTTGTTTATAGGGTACCCCAAGAAAACTAGCAGATATTACTTCTACCTTATTGAAGAATAAAGATATTCATCAGCAATAGAATAATATTTTTGAAAAAAAAGCTCCTTAGAAAAGAAATAGCTACCTCTAATATTGAACTTGGTGAAGTTCGATAGGTGTAAATCTGACACATTAAGTGAACCTATAGAATTGGATTTGATAAGATCAAACCCAGAGCCCATTGTAGAGGCACCCTTAAGGAGATCCGATAGAGTATCACGTCAGCTCGATAGATACTATAGTTTCTTAATCCGGGATGGTGATCCTATTGAACTTGATTAGAATAATGAGGATCTGATCACCTACACGGATGCCATGCAGAGGTCCGACTCCGATAAGTGGTTGAAAGCCATGAAGTCTAAAATGGAGTCCATGAAGATTAATAATGTATGGACACTGGTTCATCCACCTAGAAGGATAAAATATATTCGGTGTAAGTGGATTTTCAAAAGAAAAAGAGGTGCAAATGGAAAGATGGAGACCTATAAAGCTCATCTGGTTGCCAAGAGATTTTGTCAGCATTATGGTATTGACTATCATGAGATATTTTCTCTAGTGGAAGTGCTCAAGTCCATTCGGATTATGCTTGCAATTGCAGCATACCTAAACTATGAGATCTGGCAAATGGTGTAAGACATGTGTGTCATAGAAGCTAGAATTGGCTGACACTTGTAATATACTTTTAGGGGCAAAATTATAATTTTAACTATAAATAATAAAATGGGCTATTTTCTATCATATATGTGTATTTAGTGTCTGTGATACATCCCTTGAGTTAATGGTAATGATAATTCTTATTTTCAAGAGTTGAAAATTTAAGACAAGAATTTTCATTATTAACTCAAAAAATGCTCTTGACCGTAGGATCTCATGAGGATGGTGATTGATCCAGAAGGTTAGTGTACAATCGCTTCTTTGTAGTAGATGAACTTGAGTCTATGGTGTAGAGTATTGGAGCGAGAGTATAGGTACTCGTTAGAGAATGAGGGCACTGAGCATACCACTCAGAGTCATAAGAAGTCAATGACTGATCAAGCGCATGGGGCTGTTCTTGACCTGAGTGCATCGATAGTTACCTTGAGGTTTAATTGACTACACATACTCAATCTCCTACATCAACCTAAGTGTATGTTGACTGATAGGGACGCGATGCTGTCGTTAAGACACCATGTTTATCAGTTTAATCCGACTTCTTAAAATTATTAAAAATACGTAAATAGTAGTGAGTCGGGTCGAATCCACGGGGAAGGTAGTGTTTTTAGATTTGAAATCTTTGATTTTTTTGAAAAGAAAAAGAAAAGATTTGAGTTTTGAAATCAAAAGTGAAGTCGGAAAATTGAAAATAAAAATTAAAAGATGCAGGAATTTAAATTTGGTACTAAGATCTACTAGTTAGATCTTAGCATCTACTTGCAAAGCAATAATTTAAAGTGCAGAAATTAAATTACAATAAAAATAAAAAGCAAGAAATTAAAATGCAAAAATAAAATTTTTATTAATTAAAATTTTAGAATTTAAATACATAAAATTTAAAAAGAAAAGATAAAATAAAATAGCCTGATCTCTGATCTTGGATCGGCATTGGCAGAAAGATGGTGTAGAAGCTCGGCTCTTCTTCTCGGCACCCGTTGCTTCGAAGCAGCCTTTAACCCATAGCCTGGCTTCGCCCTGTACCAAAGCTTCACCTTGATCGGAGATATTGAATTTCTGATGGCCTGGGGTCCTTTTTATAGAGCTAGGAGGGCTGGATATTTTTTCTAAAGGCAATATGGGACTAATAGCCTTTGTAATCATAAAAATACAAAGAAATTTGGATAAAATTTGAATCAAAATAGCTCTGATATGACTCTGGTAAATCTGATAAAATCCAGCCGTTCAACAGGAATCCAACGGTCCAAAAATCATCAAAATCGGATGCAGATAAGCTCAGATCGGGTCGGATTAAATTCTGGCCGTTGGATCGCGCTTGATCGAGGAAATCTGGCCGCAAATCGCGCTTCGGGAGTCTTGATCACCGCCGGCAGCATTCTGGACCGTCGGATCATCATCGCTTGGATCGAGCGCTGCCGTCCGATGGTGATCCGCGTGATGTTTGTGTATCTGAATAAAATTCGGAAGCAACCACAGCCGTCCGATCCTGACCGCAAACAACCACATCCGTCCGATCGCGCAATAACTGTTCCCATGGACCGCGTGGACCGGCCGCACCGCACACCGCAACCAATCAGCGCCGCTGTTGTCGGACGAAAAGACTGAATTACCCTTGTGAGCCGCGATAAATTTCTGTAGACCCTTAAGGGGTCTAGGTCCACCACGTGGCAATCTCTGATTCGCCGGAATTTGCTGAGCTGGCGGTCCACGCCTGGATCGTGGACCGGCTGATGGCTTCAACGGCTGAGTCGGCTTGATGGCTCGGCTTGGCTTGGTGGCTCGGCTTGCGGAGCCGGCTGAGCCGTTTTCTTTTTTATTTAATTTTTATTTATTTTATATTTTTAAAAATTCATATCTTTTTCCATTTTAGCTCCGTTTTACTTGAAATTTATTTCGTTGTGATCAAAAAAATGAGCTCTTTCTATTGATAATAAAATTTTATTTTTTAATTTTTATTAATTTTTATTATTTTTTAATTAATTTTTTAATTAATAAAAATATGAATTTTTCAAAAATTATATATAAATTGATTATTAATTCTTAAAAATTAATATCAAATTAATTAATAAATTAATACTTTTATTGGTGAATTTATGATGCTTATCACACCCCCCAACTTAAGCTTTGCTCGTCCTCGAGTAAAGAAAGAATTTAGTTTTAAATACCTTTTAACTTTAGAGTTTCGAATTTTACCTAAGCAATTTTCAAAATGGCCATTGATATTCAGTAGAGCTTAAATGAGATATATCATTGGGGTATTAATACTTATCAATAGAAAAATTAAGTAAAGAACATTAAATTTTTCAGAACTTTTTCTAAATTATTCCACTTTTATCTCTGATTTGTCTAAACTTTCATATAGGCAGGTGTATTGCTACTTCCATCCTTCATTTATTAATTTTTATTTTCACATTGCCCACTTTTTGATGCGAATATCATTGCTTACTTAGGCAACGGGACCCGGTTACTCGGTGGGAAACCAATGTTTTTTTTTTTTTTTTTTTTTTTTTTTTTTTTTTTAACGTTGTACCACTATTGAGTGTCTTAACTCCTTAAGCTTTCTATTTGATCCATGTAGCGAGTCTTGGGCCAATGACTCCCAAACCAGTTGGCTTTAGGGCACTAGGTATAGAATACCCCTCGGGCTTACTAGCTCGAATCAAATAGGCTACGAGTTAAGACTAGCTTTACAACGAGCTTCTTTGCCCTTCCCACCTTTTGACGCGAAACTCAATGCTTGCTTAGGCAAAGAGGCCCGGTTACTCAGTGAGAAGTACTTGGAAACTATTTTATTAAAATAAATTTTTATATGAAGAAACGTATAGTTACCCTACACAAGCCTATAAAAAGTAGACTTTTCTTTGATGCTAGTAGAAATAATTAGAAATGCTCCAAGAAAAAAATTTTTTATGTTCTAGGACTTAACTCTTTATTGAATTTTCTTAATACTTGATTCCTCAATATCTCATAGATTCTCTAATCTGTGCATCAATTTTCTTTTTAAAAATGCTTAGTTTAATTCGATTCTTAAGCATAATCAAGTATCTAAATACTAAATACTAACTTTTTCGAGGACTTAAAATTTTAAAATTTTTATTTTTCTCTCCCCCCAACTTAATCGACATTGTCCTCAATGGAGAAGAAAAAAAATAAAGGATGTAATAAAGAACATGGAAGAATACACCTAACTCAGTATATATATATTTTTTTTATTTTTATTTATTTATTTATTTATTTATTTTTTTGGTCCAGCACATGCCTTTACAAATTTGAGCTCTCCCTCCAACTTATTCAAATTATCCTAAAAAGAAAATAAGATAAATTAGATAAAAACTAAATATTGGGTTGCCTCCCAACAAGCGCTAAGTTTACCGTCTTCAGCCAGACACAATGTAGCTCACTATCCTGTGTCGAATATTGGATTGACAAATTCCAATGGTTTTGGATTGCCAATCTCAGAAAGTTGATTTTTAATCCCATTATTGATATAATTCACTTTGTTAATTTTAGGGATATAATTTTATGATTCCATTCTCAGACCCATGTTTATTAAGAATTTCTCCTATTTGTTTTTCTAAAATGCTCAT
>QRFJ01004676.1:0-22071 GCA_006176705.1 Cocos nucifera | reverse complement strand
TAAATTCATCACTAAATGGAGTTTTTAGGAAGATCAAGTTTGATTCAATGGGTGCTGAAATGTGACTAAAGGCAGTTTAACTCTGGAGGTAAATTAATGTGATCCTGCTTAAACAACTCCATTAATATTTCATTACATGCCTTTTGATTTTTATAAGAACCAGCTTCTAGGGTTGAAGGAAATAGGATATTAGGTTTATAAGTCTCGAGTAAATCATCTATTCTCTTTTCCCTTATTTCTATCTCATTTAAACTGGAACTAGCATCAGTACTAATTCCTAGCTTGGGTTCTTCTATGTGGTTAGTCTCAGTACTAACAAAGATTCTTCTAATTTTCATTTGCTAGCATCAGTACTAGCCTCTCTCACCTGGTCTTGGTATGTTCCATAAGATCTATAGCTTTTAAGTTCAGAATTACTTTGATATTCTCTTAATTGGGGATTCTTAGATGAAACATTAGATTGATAATTTAATCCAGGTGTGTTGGTGGTCATTAGGTGGGTTATTTAAAATTGGTAGGTTAGGTAGTTGAATCTAGTTACTCTCCTCATGTTAGACTCAACTAATTGTCCTATTGAGCTTCTGTCTGGCGATAGATTGCTGTTGAGTTAGAATTAATTGTTGAAGTTGGTTAAATCTATTCATCAGAGTTAACAATGAGTATCCCCAAAAAAAATCAGGGTGGTCTGTGAAGCTCATCATGGATCAGACCATATCCAATAGGATCTGATTTCTCTATTCTAAAATTTTATTGAGTTGAGGTGTTCCTGATGGAGTCTATTGAGAGACTATGCCATTTTTCTTGAGATAGTCTAGGAATTTTTGGCTAAGGTATTCACCTCCTCGATCTGATCGAAGAACCTTAATGGGTTTTCTAATTTATTTTTCTACTTCATGTCTGAATTCTTTGAACTTTTCAAAAGCTTCAGACTTGTGTCTCATAAGATACACATACCCATACCTAGACAGATCATCGGTAAAGGTAATGAAGTAGACAAAATTGCCTCTAGCCGGCACATCAAATGGGCCGCACACATCAGTATGTACTAGGGCAAGGAGATCTGTGGCCCTTTCCCCATGTCCAACAAAAGGGAGTTTAGTCATTTTGCCTTGAAGACAAGATTCACAAGTTGGATATGACTCGAAAGTCAATGGACTCAATAGCCCATTTTTCTCCAATTTGTTGATCCTATCTTCTGCTATATGACCTAATCTCAGGTGCCATAGATACCTATCATTTGGACTATCCCTAGGTCGTTTGGCATTCACGTTTTGCTCGATAGTTAGAACAGGTACATCAATATGTAGCTGATAAAGACCGTTAATAAGGAAACCATTTGCAATTTTATTTCTTTCATAAAGAATGTTACAATGGTCCTTAAAGAAGGTAATCACATAGCCTTCTAGTGCTAAGCATGAAATAGAAATCAAATTCCTGCTAGCTGTAGGCACATAATAACAGTCTTTCAAAACTAAGTCTAAACTAGATGGTAATCGAAGAGGGTATGTTTCCATGACCACTGCAGCAATTCTTGCTCCATTTTTGATGCATAGGATCATGTCTCCATCCCTCAGCCTCCTGCTATCCTCAAGATCCTGCATGGAAGTGCACAGATGAGCACTAGAACCAGAGTCAAGCACCCAACTAGATGTAGAAGAAACCATAAGGTTAGACTCAATAACGAGCATACCTCTAGAAGGACCTTCCTTCTTATTCTTCAGGGTGGCTAGGTAAGTAGGACAGTTCCACTTCCAATGGCCGTCGCTGTTGCAATGGAAATACTTTCCTTTAACATCAGCCTTCTTCTTCGGCTCTGCCTTCTTCTTCTTTACTCCTTTCATCTTCTACTTTTTCGTAGACTTCTTTTTCTTTTTAGAAGACTTTCTTTTAGAAGAAGTCCGTTCTATAGCAAGAACTGAGCTTTTAGAACCTTTCACAGAAAGCTCAGCAGTGATCGGCATGTTCATTAATTCGATCAAAAAATTTTGATGTTTATGCATGTGGTAATTCAAGATGAATTGCCCATATGCATCAGTCAAGGATTGCAGAATAACATCATTTTACAGATCCAAGTCTAACTTCACACCGAGCTTCTCAAGCTCTTTCAAGTCCTTGATCATCATCAGATAGTGATCTTGGACTGACTGCCCATCATGCATCTTCGCCTTAAAAAGTCGTTTCATGACTTGATACTTGGCTGCGTGACTCTGTTCACCAAACATCTCTTACAGATGAGCCAACATTTGGCGAGCAGTCTCGATATCTTCATGTTGATGCTGGAGCTCATCAGACATCGAGTCCAACATGTAATATCTGGCCTTATTATCTTTGTCTATCCATTTTTCTAGAGATGCTCTCTATTCTATGGATGGACGGGCTAGTAAGTGAATGAAAATTCTGATTTTTCAGACTAGGTTCATTCAGATCTAATCGGATCAAGAGATATATTTTAAAATTTTTTTTCTTTGATCTAGATCAGATCTGAGATGTTTCAGATCTAATTTTTATTATTTTAATAATTAAAATAAATTTAGATAAATTAAATTAAATTTAATTTACCTTGATGTAGGGTAATCCTATTATCCATTGATGATCCTATAAGCAGCGGAAGGTTCTGGATCTAGCCACGCAAGTGCTTGGCCTCTACGGATATCCACTTGGGCTGGATCTGAAGATCCTCTTCTTCTCTATCACATCTCCAAAAATCAGATTTGGATCTGATCTAGAGGATCTTCAAAACACCTTTCGAAGATCAGTAGTTGTCCTTTGCAGCAGCGCAGCCTTCTAGCTTTCTGTCGCCTTTCTCTCATCTGGACTGCACCAACCAAGAATCCAAAACAGTTTGGGCATGGAGAGGAGAGGGAGAAGATGGATTTGGCATGGAGGAGGAGAGGAGAGGAAGCCTTGGGGTGTGGGAATTGAATTCCTTTTCCAATGCTCTTTGGGTTGGGTGCAGGGTCATATTTATAGACTATGCATGATTCAACTCCTCTTCTTCCCTGCCAATCACAATCTTTTGTGAAATCAAATCTAAATCTGATTAGTGGGAATAGAGTCCCTTGAATTCCTCCTTAGATGGTGCCTAAGACCAGTCAAACTTGATTCTTAGGAGAAGTCTAATTGAAATCCAAAAAGAAGATGGAGTTCCTATCCAACAGGGACTCCTAGGCGCCTCCAGCTTGGGCACACACCAAGGGTGGTGTGCACCCTCCTCCTTGCTAGGTTCTGGTAGGGGGACAAGCCCCCACCAGCTCTCCAATAGGTGCGTGACATGTGGACAGAAGTCAAAGTGTCAATGGTCAACATTTGACCTGTCAAAGGTCAATCTTTGACCAAAGTCAAAGGACGAGAAATGGTAGGTGACCAAAAATGGTAGGTATTATCTTATAAAATAAGACAATCCTTTTTTGATCCGGACAAGCTCCAGTCAGACAAAGTGAAGGCCTCTGATCGAGCACAAACTTCTTTGGCTCAGTCAGGACAACTATTTATGATAGTAAAAGAAGAACGTTAGGTTCAATCGAGTGCTAGCACGATTTTCTTGAACCTAAATTGAATCTCATTCAAGATCAATTGAACTGGATTCAGTTCAATTGATGATCACCAGATTCAAACCCTTGTTTGTGTGACCTTAGTTAGATTCAGTTCTGTATGGTAATGGGATATGTCATGATCTCTATCATCGACATCATCGAAACTCCTTTCGATGGATCAGAACTCTTCTGATTCGAACAGCTAGAATGATCGATCATCTAAATCATTCTAATTGCTTCCCAAAATCCACCAGTGACACCTAGCAGTATATGGTGGCAATCCATCAAAAGCTGAAATGCAAACCTCTTGGTGCAGCTACTTATGTGATTAAGTTCTTCTATCTTGAGCCCGATCAGATTAGGGTTAAGGTGAACTCGTCAAACCCTAAGTTTCTATCATATGATTTAATCATTCGATTCAAGTCCGATGTGAAAACCTTAAATAGAAACTCTTTCTATTATTTCACTCTGCCATGGCCATGGGCTTATGGACTTGATTCTCATGATCATCATAGGGCTGCTCCTCTTCTATCGAGGTAGATAGATTTCCTCTTGGTGCAATCCAATTCCTACAATGAACATGCTATAGCCAACATACACCTCAAGATTTTGAATGGCTAGGAGACCGAGTCATGGTGTAGTCAAACTATAACACCCTCAAGGTGAACCATCAATGCACCTTAGGTTAAAAAATCAGACACACCACTACAGCTTCGAGTCAGTCATCGATGAGAAGGTAGACTTCCTTATGTCTACTCGAGGTGGTCACGCTCAGTATCCTCATTCTCTAACGAGTATCTGTACTCTCGCTCCGATGTCTCTTCACTGTAGACTTAAGACTCATCTATTATGAAGAAGTGATTGTATACCAACCTTTTGGATCAATCATCATCCTCATGATGATCGTACGATCAGAAGCATTTTATGAGTTAATAAATAAAAATTCATGTCTTAAATTTTTAACTCCTGAAAATATGAATTATTATTATCATTAACTCAAGGAATGTATCCCAGACACTAAATACACATTTGTGATAGAAAATAATCCATTTTATTATTTATATTCAAAATTATAATTTTATCCCTAGAAGTGTATTACAAGTGTCAGCCAATTCTGGCTTCTAGGGCACACATTTCTAATAATTGGTGCATTTCAATTCCTATAATGAACATGCTATAGCCAACATACACCTCAAAATTTTGAGTGGCTAGGAGACCAAGTTATGATGTCATCAAACAATAATACCCTCAAGGTGAACTATCGATGCTCCTCAGATCAAAGAACTAGATACACCACTGCAGCATCGAGTCAATCGTTGACGAGAAGGTAGACTTCCTTATGACTGCTCGAGGAGGTTATGCTCAGTGCCCTCATTCTCTAACAAGTACCTATACTCTTACTCTAGTGTCTCCACATCATAGACTTGAGACACATCTATCCTAAGAAAGCGATCATACATCAATCTTTCGAATCAATCTCCATCCTCATGATGATCCTACGGTCGGGAGCTATTTATGAGTTAATTATGAAAATTCATGTCTCAAATTTTTAACTCTTGAAAATATGAACTGTTATTATCGTTAACTCAAAGGATGTATCACAAACACTTTAAATAGACACTCTGATAGAAAATATCTCTTTTATTAATTTATAGTCAAAATTATAAAATTATCCTTCGAAGTGTATTACAAGTATTTAGCCAATCTAGCTTCTAGGGCACACATCTAATAATTTGGTATCATTCTGATTGGCTTTAGTCCAAGTAGGAGTTATTGAAAAAAGGGTCCTAAAGTCAATTATCTAAGTCATAGATGATTGAAATTAGTATATGAATTATCTAATAATAATAGTTATTTGTCTGATTCATCATAGAAGTTCTATCTTTCTTAAATGAATTTCTAAATTATGATGAAGTCCTTAGAACCATAATCAATTGATAAAGAAGGATTTATTGGATGGCTCTTAAACTGTTCATGACCAAATGATAAGTTATTAATAAGGATGATAACTTATCGAGTGTAAGTCGCGATATGCCATATGCATTAGTTGTCCTCATAATCAAATGGTGTGAAGATATTGGTATGGAATCCAGGTGAGATGTAGGAGTACATCTACACTGAATGTGATCAATGTAGCATTCTACTGTCAAGAGTAGCTAGCTAAGGCCAATCGATATAAGTTTTCCTCTGACCTAGGATCACCATGGTGACTTACAAGTAACTCACTATATTTTGATATCGAATTGTCGGTATTTTTAATATAAGTTCGAAGGATTTTTAGGTACAATCAAGTACTTATAAAATATGTGTATGAGTCAAGATGGGATTGACCACTCCTGATTAGCTTTAGAAAGAGAATATCTCATTGTGTTTTAATTTAGCAAAATCTAGGCTTAGATAATCCTCGTGAGGAGTCACGGGATTTTCAAAATTTTGAGACATAATAGAGATGATTTGTATGAGTATTGATCATGTACTTGAAGTCATCTTGAGCATTATTAGTCAAAAAGATGAATTATATGGTAACCATGGGCCAGGGTTCTAAGAATATTACTTTGCATATATTCAACCTATCCGAATGTCGGGAACCAATGCTATATGCTTACTTCGATTGGTATAGGAATTGGTTTCTATGCTACTAACTTAGATTCAAACCTATGAGGTCACATATATTAGAGGTTGTAATCAGATCAGATGGTTAATTAATAATTGAAAAATGTTCTAAGGTCAAACATTCAATGTGATTGATGTTTGACCTAATGCAAATGTTACAAGAGGATCAATTAGTAATTGGATTGCTAATTGGTTCAATCTGATTGAGCAATTAGGCTAAGATCAACTCTAATTAAATTAGATTTAATTAAAATTTATTTGGACTTAATTAGATTAAGTTTAATTGATTTATTGGATAAGCCAATTTCAAGAAAAATATAATTCCTAGTTGAACTAGGATTTGAGTGCACCTAATTTCTAATTGAGTTAGAATTTAAATCAAATTTAAATATGGTTTAAACCTAATTTAATTAGATTTATAGATGGAATAGGATCATCCATAATTAGGCTTGCATTAATCCTATTTTAATTGGATTAAAAATTGATTTGACCTAATCAATACATGAGAATTCTAGTTAGACTAGGATTCCTTGTTTCCTTCCTTGCTCAAATAATCTCCATGCCCACTAATTTTATTTCAAGATTTTTTTACAAGATTTCCCACTCCTAAGATTGATTTCCCATGCCCCATTTCCTAGTTAATTTGGATACAAATTTGACTTGGTCTTATTTGGAAGTTAGTTTGAATGAGTCAAACTAAATTAGAGTTTTAATTTGTTAAAACTCTTCTCCTCTCTTTATGGAAATAAACCCATGCCCATCCTTATTATTTTTCACCTTTTTTCTTCTCTCTTTGGGCAATGGTTTCCTTCTCTCCATCCAAGAGTTGGATGCCCCCCAATCTCTTCCTTGTTTCCTTATTTGACTAGGTCATTTTGACCTAGTCTTCCTATTATTATGGGATGCCTCCTTCTAATTGTTTTAGATGTCAAAAACTCCTGATTACTCCATGGTGAAACTAGAAGAAAAAGAGAGAGGGTGTGGTGGTTTTGGGGCACCTACATCCTTGGAGAAAAGTCTTCATTAAGACATGAAAGGTTCATGTCTTGGCGAAGACAAAGGTAAGAAAGAAAGTCTTCTCTCATAGTTTTCTTTCAAGGTTTATTTTCTTATTTTTCTTTATAATTTTTATATGATAAAAATATAAAAGAGAGAGGAAGAGGATGTAGGGATCTATGTTTCAAGGTGTTGGGGCAAAATGATCAATTTTGGACATGATCTGATCTTGTCCTGATGAGAGAAGAAGAAGAGAAGAAGGTCTTCTCTTAGAGTTTCTTTGAGAATCCTTCTTCTCCATATTTTTATGAGATTTTTCTATGAAAAAAATCAGAGAGTGTAAGATTTAAAAACATGAAAAAAGTCTAGAAAAAAAGATCTCCTTTGGTCCTAGTATAAAAATATTTTTAGGACATCAATCGTTGATATCCTGAAAGAGAAGATTTGTCTTCTCTTAGGATCTTTTCTAATGAATTTTATTTCTGATTTATGAAAGATCCAAAGGTTGAATTTCTCCCTTATTCCTTCTCTTCTTATTCATCTCTTAGAGTATCTAAGAGATCTGAAGAATAAATTTTAGATTAACCATCCGGAGGGATCCGTGAGAAGCTAGCACTTTGAGCGGATCTTCATTCAACAAACCTCCAATTTGTATTATAGCCTCGTGTAGATTTTCCATAGAGACCGGACGCATATATGGCTCCAAAGCCCACAATGTGAATCAACCATGGAGTTCTCGACCAGCACAAAGGTAATAGACTAGATCTCTTCTCTCACCTGGATGTGATCTAGTGTTTAGATCTAGAATTGTTCTAGATCTAGGATATTGATTTGATCAATATTAAAATATTTATTTTTAGATTTATGCATGCATTATGACATATTATAGATCCTAGATATAAGGTTTAGTAATTAGATTACATGCATTTATAAATTAAATGATTTAATTTATAACTTTCACTGTATTATATTTTTTAAAAAAATTAAAATTCATATATGAAACTCTGCATATTTTCCATAAGAGATAATCCAAGCAATTTTTTAGATCTATCATTATAGATTTTCATCCATATGATGTATGAAGCTTCTTCCAAGCCCTTCATAAAGAATTAAGATGACAGTCAAACCTTTATTTTTTATAATGCAGGGATGTCATTCTCGATTAAGAAAATATCATCTACATACAGTACGAAAAATACAACTACAAAACCATTAGCCAATTTATACACACAAAGTTCCTCTCCATTCTTAATGAAGTCATATGTTTTGATCATCTTATCAAAATGCATGTTCCAACTTCAAGATGCCTACTTCAATCCATAGATGGATCTCTGATGCTTGCATCGTTGGACTTATTTATGGATGTGAATCCTTCAAGTTGTATCATATACAACTCTTCATCCAGCTCTTCATTTAGAAAATCTATCTTTACATCCATTTGAAGGGAAAATCCTAATTTTCCAGGGTCAGGTTCGTTCAGATCTGATTGGATCGAGAGGCATATTTCAAAAATTTCTTCTTAGATCCTAATTAGATCTAGCATTTTTTAGATCTGATTTTATAATTTGATAAACAAGAAAATTTAATTAAATTAAATCTAAATTAATTTTACCTTGATTCTGAGTAATCTGATTATCCATTGATGATCCTGCTGAAGCCTTGAGGTTCTGGATCTAGCCACGCAAGCGCCTAGCCTCTATCGGTATCCACTCGAGTTGGATATGAAGATCTTCTCCTTCTTTATTACATCTTCAAAAGTTAGATCTGGATCTAATTTGGAGGATCTTCGAAACTTCTTTCGAAGATCTGCTATCGTCTCTGCAGCAGTGCTGCCTTCTTCCTTTCTCATCAGCCTTTTCTTGCCTGAATCGTACTAATCTGAAGGCCCAACTTTCTTGGGCATGCAGAGGAGAGAGAGGATCAAAAATATGGCATGGAGGAGAAAGACGAGCAGGCTTGGGGTGTGGCTAAGAAAAGTTCTCTGAAAGTTGGGCATAGATAGGTCTTTATATAGACCCTACTGTGCCATGCAGTGCCACATCATTCCGGTCAATCATGTTACTTCATTCAATCAGATCTAAATCTGATTGATGGGATAACATCACCTGATCCAATCAGATGAGAGACCCACAGATTCATCCAAAGGTGGCACCTAAGACTGGTCAAAGTCTATAGGTGAGGGTCACCTAGTTTGAATCTAAGAAGCAACCTGGAGTCCCATCCATATGGGACTCCAGGCATCCCTATCCACGGGCGAACGCCATCCTAGGCATGTGCCCCCTTCTTTCCAATTTCTTGTGAGGGGACAAGCCCTTATCTGCTCTCCAATAAGTGCATGACACATGGGCAGATGTCCAAGGGTCAAAGGTCGATGTTTGACCAAAGTTAAAGGACAAGAATTAGTAGGTGATGGAAAATGGTAGGTGTTGTCTTAAATTTATCTCATAAATTAAGACAACCTTATTCTGACCTGGACAAGCTCCAGTCAGACTAGGTAAAGGTACCTGAGCACAAACATATTTGGCTCAGTCGAGACAACTTTTAATGATAAGAAAAAGGAGAATGTTAGGTTCAATCGTGTGCTAGCACGATTTCCTTGAACCTAATTGAATCTAATTCAAATCAATTGAACTGGGTTAGTTTTGTTTGTGTGATCCAGTTAGGTTTAGTTCTATATGGTAATGGGATATGTCATGATTTCCACCATTGACATCATCGAAACTCCTTACAATGGATCGAAACTCATCTGATTCAGACAACTGAAATGATCAATCATCTAAATCATTCTAATTGCTCCCAAAATCTACCAGTGACACCTAGCAGTATATGGTGGCAATCCATCAAAACTAAAAATAAACCTCTCGGTGCAGCTACTTGTGTGATTAAGTTCTTCTATCTTGAGCCCCGATCAGATTAGGGTTAAGGTGAACTCGTCAAATCCTAATTTCTATCATATGATTTAATCATTTGATTCAAGTCCGATGTGAAGACCTTAATAGAAACTCTTTCTATTATTTCACTCTCTGTCATGGCCATGGGCTTATGGACTTGATTCTCATGATCATCATAGGGCTGCTCCTCTATCCACCGAGGTAGATAGATTCCATCTTGATGCAATCCAATTCCTACAATGAACATGCTATAGCCAACATACACCTCAGGATTTCGAATGGCTAGGAGACCGAGTCATGGTGTAGTCAAACTATAACACCCTCAAGGTGAACTGTCGATGCACCTCAGGTCAAAGAACCAGACACACCACTGCAGCATCGAGTCAGTCATCGACGAGAAGGTAGACTTCCTAATGACTACTCGAGGTGGTCATGCTCAGTGCCCTCATTCTCTAACGAGTACCTGTACTCTCGCTTTGGTGTCTCTACACCGTAGACTCAAGACTCATCTACTATAAAGAAGCGATTGTACACCTAACCTTCTAGATCAATCACCATCCTCATGATGATCCTATGGTCGGAAGCATTTTATGAGTTAATAATGATTATTCATGTCTTAAATTTTCAACTCTTGAAAATATGAATTATCATTACCATTAACTCAAGGGATGTATCACAGACACTAAATACACATATGTGATAGAAAATAATTCATTTTATTGATTTATAGTCAAAATTATAATTTTGCCCCTAGAAGTGTATTACAAGTGTCAGCCAATTCTGGCTTCTAGGGCACATATATCTAACAATCTTCCACTTGATCCTAAAGCCAATTGGCTACAAGTCTAAGTCCCATCTTCTCAAGGTGGGCTTTGATCTTCTGCTGGCCCAACGGCTTTGTAAGTGGGTCCGCCGCATTATCTGCGGAGTCGACTCTCTTGACCTCGACGTAACCCTTTTCGAGGTAATCGTGGATGAGGTGGTATCGCCGCTCAATGTGCTTGGATTTTTGGTGAGACCTCGGCTCCTTAGCAAGGGCTATGGCGCCATTGTTGTCGCAGTATAGAGGAATGGCATCTGATGGCATTACTCCTGATTTCTGCAGCAAACTTCTTGTACCAGAATGCTTTCTTCGCAGCCTCTGATGCAGCGATATATTCTGCTTCCATGGTGGAATCTGCTATCACGATTTGCTTGGAACTCTTTCCAGCTGACAGCACCACCATTGCACACAAACAGACTTCCAGATGTCGACTTTCGATCATCTATATCGGACATGAAATCCTGAGTCTGTGTATCCCTGGACTTGGAGTTCTCCGTTACCAAAGACCAACATCATATCCTTAGTTCTTCTCAAGTACTTAAGGATACATTTCACAGAAGTCCAGTGTTCTTCACCTGGATTTGACTGATATCTGCTTGTGACACTCACAGCATGGGCTATATCAGGTCGTGTACATAGCATGGCATACATGAGGCTCCCTATTGCAGAAGCATAAGGGATCTTGCTCATGCATTCTATTTCCTCAGGTGTGCTAGGGCACATCTTCTTGGAAAGATGAATACCATGTCTGAAGGGTATTAATCCCCTCTTAGAGTTTTCCATACTAAACCTCTTTAGTACTTTCTCTATGTACATCTTCTGTGAAAGTCCTAGCATCCTATTCGGTCTATCTCTATAGACCTTAATTCCTAGAATAAAGGATGCTTCACCTAGGTCTTTCATGGAGAATTCCTTGGACAACCATATTTTGACTGTTGTCAACATGGGAATATCATTCCCAATAAGGAGGATGTCATCCACGTACAATACGAGGAAGACAACAGCGCTCCCACTGACCCTTTTTGAAAACACATGGTTCCTCTTCATTTTTGATGAAACCAAATGTTTTGATCACATCATTGAAACGAGTGTTCCAGCTCCGAGATGCTTGCTTAAGTCCATATATGGACCTTTGCAGCTTGCAAACCTTGTGATCAGTATCACTGGATGTGAAACCTAGCGGCTGTTCCATATAGATATCTTCCTCAAGATATCCATTTAAGAATGCCATTTTCACGTCCATTTGCCATATTTCATAATCGAAATAGGCTGCAACAGCAAGCAATGTGCGGATGGATTTTAGCATAGCCACTGGGAAAAGGTATCCTGATAGTCAATGCCTTCACGTTGACTATAACCTTTTGCCACTAGTCTAGCCTTGAATGTCTCCACATTTCCATCTGCACCAATCTTTCTCTTGAAGATCCATTTACACCCAATAGGTACTATACCTTCTGGTGGATCTACCAAGGTCCAGACTTGGTTTGAGTGCATCGAGTCAATTTCTGACTGCATTGCCTCTAGCCATTTCTCGGAGTCGATATCTGATATCGCCTCGTTGTAGGTTTTGGGATCATCACCATGAGCACCATTACCTATGAGGAACATTTTCCTCTACTTTCCTCTGAAATAATACCTAAGTATCTTTCAGGGGGATGGAAAACTCTTTCCGATCTACGAGGTGGAGGAGGTAGTGTTCTTATTGGCTCAACCTGATTTGGTTCCAATTGGTCCTTAGCTCGTTTGTACTTGTGAGACTTTCTCATCAAGCTTAATCTGCTTTCCAATGCCGCTATCTTGAATAAACTATTTTTCAAGAAAGATGGCATGTCGACTCACAATCACATTGTGGTCTTCTGGAATGTAGAAATAGTATCCTAATGACTCTTTAGGATATCCTATGAATCGAGCTCTAAAGGACCTAAACTCTAACTTGTCCGCTTGTTGTCTTTTGACATGAGCCGGACAACCCCAAATTCTGAGATGACTCAGACTTGGTTTCTTACCATGCCATATCTCATACGGTGTGGTAGGAACGGTTTTAGAGGGAACCCTATTCAGTAGATAAATTGAAGTTAACAATGAATGTCCCCAAAGAAAATCAGGGAGGTCTGTGAAGCTCATCATGGATCGAACCATATCCAATAGAGTCCGATTTCTCCATTCTGAAACCCCGTTGAGTTGAGGTGTTCCTGGTGGAGTCCATTGAGAGACTATGCCATTTTTCTTGAGATAGTCTAGGAATTTTCGGCTAAGGTATTCACCTCCTCGATCTGATCGAAGAACCTTAATGGGTTTTTCAGTTTGTTTTTCTACTTCATGTCTGAATTCTTTGAACTTTTCAAAAGCTTCAGACTTGTGTCTCATAAGATACACATACCCATACCTAGACAGATCATCGGTAAAGGTAATGAAGTAGACAAAATTGCCTCTAGCCGGCACATCAAATGGGCCGCACACATCAGTATGTACTAGGGCAAGGAGATCTGTGGCCCTCTCCCCATGTCCAACAAAAGGGAGTTTAGTCATTTTGCCTTGAAGACAAGATTCACAAGTTGGATATGACTCAGAAGTCAATGGACTCAATAGCCCATTTTTCTCCAATTTGTTGATCCTATCTTCTGCTATATGACCTAATCTCAGGTGCCATAGATATCTATTCATTTGGACTATCCCTAGGTCGTTTGGCATTCACGTTTTGCTCGATAGTTAGAATAGGTACATCAATATGTAGCTGATAAAGACCATTAATAAGAAAACCATTTGCAATTTTATTTCTTTCATAAAGAATGTTACAATGGTCCTTAAAGAAGGTAATCACATAGCCTTCTTAGTGCTAAGCATGAAACAGAAATCAAATTCCTGCTAGCTGCAGGCACATAATAACAGTCTTTCAAAACTAAGTCTAAACCAGATGGTAATCGAAGAGGGTATGTTCCCATGGCTACTGCAGCAACTCTTGCTCCATTACCGATGCGTAGGATCATGTCTCCATCCCTCAGCCTCCTGCTATCCTCAAGACCCTGCATAGAAGTGCACAGATGAGCACTAGAACCAGAGTCAAGCACCCAACTGGATGCAGAAGAAATCATAAGGTTAGACTCAATAACGAGCATACCTCCAGAAGGACCTTCCTTCTTGTTCTTCAGGGTGGCCAGGTAAGTAGGGCAGTTCCGCTTCCAATGGCCGTCGCTTGTTGCAATGGAAATACTTTCCTTTACATCAGCCTTCTTCTTGGCTCTGCCTTCTTCTTCTTTGCTCCTTCCACCTTTCTGCTTTTTCACAGACTTCTTTTTCTTTTTCCATAAGACTTTCTTTTGGAAGAAGTCCATGTTCCATAGCAAGAACTGAGCCTTTAGAACCTTTCATAGAAAGCTCAGCGGTAACCAGCATATTCATTAATTCGGCCAAGGAATTTTGAAGTTTATGCATGTGGTAATTCATGATGAATTGCCCATATGCATCAGTCAAGGATTGCAGAATAATATCATTCTGCAGATCCAAGTCTAACTTCACACCGAGCTTCTCAAGCTCTTCCAATGTCCTTGATCATCATGTCAGACAGTGATCTTGGACTGACTGCCCATCACGCATCTTAGCCTTAAAAAGTCATTTCGTGACTTGATACTTGGCTGCGCGACTCTGTTCACCAAACATCTCCTGCAGGTGAGCCAACATTTGGCGAGCAGTCCGATATCTTCATGTTGGCGCTGGAGCTCATCAGACATCGAGCCCAACATGTAATATCTGGCCTTATTATCTTCGTCTATCCATTTTTTCCAGAGATGCTCTCTGTTCAGTGGATGGACGGGCTGGTAAGGTGGGAGGGTCCTGGTCCAATACATGGGTTAACTTCTCGAAACCCAAAATGATTTTGTAGTTTCTGAGCCAATCTTTATAATTGGGTTCGGTCAGTCTATGTGTGTCCAGGATACGTGCCAATGGGTTGGACGCAGATATTTTTCTGTAGAGAGTCAAAGATTCTAGTTAGATATTGTAATTATGACTTGACCAATTTATTTAAGAATTTTATTTTTAAACAAATTAGCTCCCACTATTTTCTTCGGATCCCTACACTCCCTCTGTAGAGATGCAAAAATCTCCATGATTAATGATTTCTAGTGGGTGGTGCGGTCTCACCAACTGACTCATCACCTCACCTAACAGTTATTGGTGATGGGTTAGCCAATGAGTGAACAACTCTTGTTCAATGATTCTCTAATCATGGTGCACCCAAACTTGGTCTCTAATTCATGAATCTCACCGTATCCTGGAATATTGATCCACTCCTTAGTTAAGTCAGACCCACCATTTGCATAGACTGGATTCCTAATTGAGTCTCTCACCGTATCCTAAAATATTGAGCCCAACTCATCCTCCAGCCCATAGCATCCAATGCCTAATAGACATGGTTGCATCTTTTTTCGGTGCAACTGAGCCACTGTATCCAGCCGAGAACAATCAACCCCGGGAAGGGCCCGCACATCTACAATGGTGGAAGACCTCAGACTTAATCTTTTCTTAGGGAAGAATTGATTCAGGTCTCATTAAACTAGACTTGTCATAGTCATAACAATTATGACTAACCTAGTGGCATGGGTTAGCTCGGATTATTGACCACCTCAGATCAGAACTGTGTCAACAGATATGGCCAGGTAAGTGAGACCGGTGGAAGGAATATGCCATTAACTCGTACAAGAACGCATTCAGGTCGAGTAGCTTCCAATTAAAAACCAGTCGGTCGTATGTGCCAAACTTACCTTAGACACCAAATTGTTGAGCCAGAACCAATTGGGTTAGCCTACAATCCAGACTCTAACCTCTGAGCCTAATTAGGTCTTGCTTGATCGCTCGTGACTCGATCTTGACCCAGACTTAATCCTATTAGGCTGGTCAATTTAAGCATTGTTGATCCCATCTAACCAACTCTTGATTCGGTTTGATCAACCGCTTAGACCTAATTGAGCTACCCAAGCCCGAACCCAGTTATTATGAATATGTCTTAGATCTGAAATTCTCAATTTTAGACCTAATTAATATTCCATAATCTTAATTCTTAATTAAGTAGGGTTCATAAATAAAATATGCACAATAAATCCTAGGGTTTCAGGATCTAGGGATTTTGCAGAAAGTAAGTTTTGGATTTCTGATTAAGGACGAACACGCAGCACCCCTACACATCATAAGAACACCCCATCGAATGGGAAGGAGAGGGCCTTTAAATCCTTCTTGTTCTTATGACCGGACGGCCAAGAGGAACGCCTTAATCAGGAACATACAATATCTACAAAAACTAATTTAGATCTATATCATATATCTCATATACAAATTAGATCTAATCATGGCATATTTTGCATATACATCATGTATCGAATGCATATTTTTTCAGATCTAAATTATCTCATAATAATCTAAAAAATTAGATTTAAATTGATCATATCAAAATAAATTCTAATCTAGATCTTATTGTAGAACTATTTTACAACTAGTCTAAACATGCAACTATCATATCTCATATGAACAAATTAAATTTAATTTATTTTCTATTTTTAGATCTAATTATAATATTTATAAGATAAAAAATAGTAAATAAATAGATCTAAAAATTATATTTAATCAAATAAAAATAGTGATTATACTAGACTACACATAGAATAATTCTATTCCTAGTCTAATCATGTATCTCATACATTTTAGATCTAGATTAATTAATTTTAATTTTTTATTTTTTTAATTTCTGATCTAATTACATATCATATGATATCTAAAATTACTAATTTATTAGATTAAATTAGATCTAAATAAATTTTATAAGAACCTGATTTTGATACCAGTTGAAGGGAAAATCCTGATTTCTCGGGGTCAGGTTCGTTCAGATCTGATTGGATCGAGAGGCATATTTCAAAAATTTTTTCTTAGATCTAAATCAAATATGATATCTTTTAGATCTAATTTTATGATTTTATAAATAAAAAAATTAAATTAAATTAAATTTAAATTAATTTTATCTTGATTCTGGGTAATCTGATTACCCATTGATGATCTTGCTGAAGCCCTGAGGTTCGGGAGCTAGCCACGCAAGCATCTGACCTCTACCGATATCCACTCAGGATGGATCTGGATATCTTCTCCTTCTTTATCATATCTCCAAAAATTAGATCTAGATCTGATTTGGAGGATCTTCAAAACTCCTTTCGAAAATCAATTATCATCTCTGCAGCAGTGCTGCCTTCTTCCTTTCTCGTCAGCCTTTTCTTGCCCGAATTGCACTAATCTAAAGGCCCAACTTCCTTGGGTGTGGAGGGGAGAGAGAGGATTAAAAAGATGGCATGGAGGAAGGAGAGGGGCAGCCCTGAGGCATGGCTAAGAAAAGTTTTCTGAAAGTTGGGCACAGATAGGTCATTATATAGACCCTACTGTGCCATGCAGTGCCACATCACCCCGGCCAATCACATTGCTTCGTTCAATCAGATCTAAATCTAATTGGTGGGATGATATCACCTAATCCAATCAAATGAGAGACCCATAGATTCATCCTAAGGTGGCACCTAAGATTGGTCAAAGTCTATAGGTGAGGGTCACCTAGTTTGAATCTAAGAAGCAACCTGGAGTCCCATCTGTATGGGACTCCAGATGTCCCTATCCATGGGCGCACACCATCCTAGGCATGCACCCCCTACTTTCCAATTTCCTAGGAGGGGACAAGCTCCTATGTTCTCTCCAATAAATGCATGATACATTGGCAGATGTCCAAGGGTCAAAGGTCAACATTTGACGAAAGTCAAAGGATAAGAATTAGCAAGTGATGAAAAATGGTAGGTGTTGTCTTAAATTTATCTCATAAATTAAGACAATCCTTTTATGACCTGGACAAGCTCCAGTCAGATCAGGTAAAGGTACTTGAGCACAAACATATTTGGCTCAGTTGAGACAACTTTTAATGATAAGAAAAAGGAGAATGTTAGTTTCAATCATGTGCTAGCACGATTTCCTTTAACCTAATTGAATCTAATTCAAATCAATTGAACTGGGTTAGTTCAATTAATGATATCCAGACCCAAACTCTTGTTTGTGTGATCCAGTTAGGTTCAGTTCTGTATGGTAATGGGATATGTCATGATCTCCATCATCAACATCATCGAAACTCCTTTCGATGGATCAAAACTCTTCTGATTCAGACAACTGGAATGATCGATCATCTAAATCATTCTAATTGCTCCCAAAATCCACCAGTGATACCTAACAGTATATGATGGCAACCCATCAAAACTAAAAATGAAATGCTGGGTGCAGCTACTTATGTGATTAAGTTCTTCTATCTTAAGCCTCGATTAGATTAGGATTAAGGTGAACTCGTCAAACTCTAATTTCTATCATATGATTTAATCATTCGATTCAAGTCCGATGTGAAGACCTTAATAGAAACTCTTTCTATTATTTCACTCTCTACCATAGCCATGGGCTTATGGACTTAATTCTCATGATCATCATAGGGCTGCTCCTCATCCATTGAGATAGATAGATTCCATCTT
Organism: Cocos nucifera; assembly: GCA_006176705.1. Taxonomy (NCBI): domain Eukaryota; kingdom Viridiplantae; phylum Streptophyta; class Magnoliopsida; order Arecales; family Arecaceae; genus Cocos; species Cocos nucifera. The sequence continues at coordinate 3,683 of QRFJ01004676.1, read as the reverse complement.
GGTGCAATCCAATTCCTACAATGAACATGCTATAGTCAATGATAAGCATCATAAATTCACCAATAAAAGTATTAATTTATCAATTAATTGATATTAATTTTTAAGAATTAATAATCAATTTATATATAATTTTTGAAAAATTCATATTTTTATTAATTAAAAAAATTAATTAAAAAATAATAAAGTTTAATAAAAATTAAAAAATAAAATTTTATTATCAATAGAAAGAGCTCATTTTTCTGATCACAACGAAATAAATTTCAAGTAAAACAGAGCTAAAATGAAAAAGATATGAATTTTTAAAAATATAAAATAAATAAAAATTAAATAAAAAAGAAAATGGCTCAGCCGGCTCCACAAGCCGAGCCACCAAGCCCAAGCCGAGCCATCAAGCCGACTCAGCCGTTGAAGCCATCAGCCGGTCCACGATCCAGGCGTGGACCACCAGCTCAGCAAAATCCGGCAAATCAGAGATTGCCACGTGGCGGACCTAGACCCTTAAAGGGTCTACAGAAATTTATCGCGGCTCCCAGGGCAATCTGGTCATTTCACTCGGCGACAGAAGCGCTGATTGGCTGCGGTGTGCGGTGCGGCCGGTCCATCCGGTCCATGGGAATAGTAATTGCGCGATCGGACGGCTGCGGTTGATTGCGGTCATGATCGGACGGCGGTGGTGATTTCCAGGCTTGATTCAAATTCTATTAAGCCATCTGGCGCGATCCAACGGCCAGAAAACCAAGTGATGAAGATCTGACGGTCCAGAACGCTGCCGGCGGTGATCAAGACTCCCGAAGCGCGATTTGCGGCCGGATTTCCTCGATCAAGCGCGATCCAATGGCCAAAATTTAATCCGACCCGATCTGAGCTTATCTACATCCGATTTTGATGATTTTTGGACCGTTGGATTCCTGTTGAACGGCTGGATTTTATCAGATTTACCAGAGTCATATCTGAGCTATTTTGATTCAAATTTTATCCAAATTTCTTTATATTTTTATGATTACAAAGGCTATTAGTCCCATATTGCCTTTAGAAAAAATATCCAGCCCTCCTAGCTCTATAAAAAGGACCCCAGGCCATCAAAAATTAATATCTTCGATCAAGGTAAAGCTTTGGTACAGAGGCGAAGCCAGGCTATGGGTTAAAGGCTGCTTCGAAGCAACGGATGCCGAGAAGAAGAGCCGAGCTTCTATACCATCTTTCTGCTAATGCCGATCCAAGATCAGAGATCAGGCTATTTTATTTTTTTTAAATTTCATGTATTTAAATTTTAAAATTTTAATTAATATAAATTTTATTTTTGTACTTTAATTTCTTCTTGCTTTATATTTTTATTTCTGCACTTTAAATTATTGCTTTGCAAGTAGATGCTAAGATCTAACTAGTAGATCTTAGTACCAAATTTAAATTCCTGCATCTTTTAATTTTTATTTTCAATCTTCCGACTTCAGTTTTTATTTCAAAATTCAAATCATTTTCTTTTTCTTCTCAAAAAAATCAAAGATTTCAAATCTAAAAACACTACCTTCCCTGTGGATTCGACCCGACTCACTACTATTTACGTATTTTTAATAATTTTAACAAGTCGGATTAAACTGATAAACACGGTGTCTTAACGATAGCATCGCGTCCCTATCAAGTTTTTGGCGCCGTTGCCGGGGAAGAAATAGATGCTATTTTTTTCTTTGATTTCTTTGATTTTTTTTTATAAATTAATTATATATATATTTATATATTTAATTGCTTACTAATTTTTTTTTTATTTATTTTATAGAAAAAAAAGGAGAAAAACGAAAAGCATCTAATTTTGTAAGATCAATCCTAACCCAGTCCTCTTGTTCTTTTTGTTATTTATTTATTTATTTTATTTTAAAATTAATTTAAAAAATATCATTAAAACCTAATTAAAGCTCATTGATAAGATTAGAAACCCTAACTGTTAGAGCATGCATCATAATAGTTTTAGTTTTATTTTTTTTTATTTATTTATTTTTTGGTTGATTGCTGGAGGCAAGGTAAGGCCTTTCAGAATTCAAAAGTTGCATGATCTAGTTTTTAATGCATAGAATCCTTTGATTGAATTTTTTTCGTGCATATTCAATTAAATCAAATTAAGGCAAACCTAATTAAAACAAGATAAGGTGGGGATTTTGATCACCCTCCTTGGCCACAAATAACCAACCAACATCCTGCACTGACCTAAGCCTTTAAATTAAAATCAATTAGACATCAACCCTAGGAACTACGAGCTCAATAGGGACTCAAGGGATCCTAAGATTGAACCGGGTTAGCGATAAGTCAATTTGACTGGTGTCTAGGAAATGGTTCAGGACGACTGCGCCCGAAGGATAGGTGTTTCTAATTGATTCCGTTCGCTTACCTGGCCAAGCACAATTGGTGTCTAAGGCAAGCAACGGGGGGACTCCACCAACCTTACACTTACCTAGCTAGTTTGATTGGCTAATCCTACACTTGGAGGGCTTGAAGTGATCTTGGCAGTTAGGAGCTGTCTAGATCTTAGGATAACCCTTAGTCAGGATTGATTGACCAATTTTGATTGCTAAAACCAACATTTAAACCTAATTTAAACTTAATTCTTCTTTTCTCTTCTTAGTTCTAGATCCCTTAGGACTCCTTTAGAACTCTTCTTTCTTTCTTTTTCTTACTCCTCTAAAAATAAAATAAATAAAATAAAATAAAAATTAAACTAACTAAAAATTAATAATTAAATTAAATTAAAATTAATAAATAAAATAATTTAAAAATTAATTTTTTTAAATAATAAAATAATAATTAATAATAATAATAAAATAAAAAAATATTCTAAAAAATTTTTAAACCATACATTAGGGTTACACTAATACATGCATGGTAGGAAAATTATTTTTTTAACTAAGATTTAGTTGAACATAATTGAATGGTTGATCACATTAAACATAATAATCAAATGGCTAATATAAATCTAGTAGCCAAAAATTAGATAAAGTTGACCTTCTTGATCAGAAAATAGTCAACTCCTAATCCTTAGTCAACAATATTCTAATTATCAGGAGAATTATTCAATCTGTGCTAGTCCAACCCTATCATGTAAGTGAATATCCTATGACTGCACAGTTTCCATATTTTATCCAAGACAAGTTCAAGCTACTCTAAGGATACTCTAAATTAATTAAATAGCCCATTTTCAAATTCATATAATTCAGATTGGAGTAACTTTAATTTTTCTTGGACATCCCCAACAGACTCGAGCTCAGACCAAATTTCACTTGAAGCAAAATTATCAAAATTATGCCTATAATAATGGTCAGCCTAGTCAGTTTAACCAGCCATCATATTATAATCAGCCTTACCCACTCCTCAACAGACTAATCTAGCTGATGATAATTTAACCAACTTCAAATAATTAATTCTAACTCAACAGCAATCTATCGCAGACTAGAAGCTACAATAGGACAGTAGTTACGTTTAAAATGAGGAGGAGAACTAGATCAACTACTAACCTACCAATTTTAAATTAACCCACCTAATGACACAACCACACTGGATTAAGATTATCAATTCTAATCTTTTCCATCTAAGACATCCCCAATTAGAGAAATTATCAAGTAATTCCTCTTATAAAGCTATAGATTCTATATGAACACCATACAAGCCATAGGTGAGATCTCTCTCTTTTTTTTTTT